>SKCR01032226.1:0-260239 GCA_019454045.1 Zanthoxylum bungeanum | reverse complement strand
ACCACCTCCAATCCCGAAGACACCTTTGTCATACCCTCAACGTTTTCAAAGGAAGAAATTGGATGATCAATTCGCTAAGTTTCTTGACATATTTAAGAAGATCCATATCAATATCCCATTCATAAATGCTTTAGAACAAATGCCTAACTATGTGAAGTTTATGAATAAGGTGATGTCCAAGAAAAAGAAGCTGGCAAATTTTGAAACAGCAGCACTCACATAGGAGTGTAGTGCTATTATACAGAAGAAGCTTCCTCCAAAATTGAAGGATCATGGCAGCTTTACCATTCTGTGCGCTATTGGAAATCGATATTTTGGTAAGGCGCTATACGATTTGGGTGCAAGTGTAAATCTCATGCCCTTATCCATCTACAAACAGTTGGGCATAGGTGAGGCAAAGCCAATGACTGTCACATTGCAGCTAGCAGATAGATCCCTTACCTTCACACGAGGAATAAAAGAGGATGTATTGGTTAAAGTGGATAAGTTTTACTTTCCTGCTGACTTTCTTGTTCTTGATATGGAAGAGGATCATGACGTCCCAATCATCCTTGGGAGACCTTTCTTGGCAATAGGTAGAGTAATCATTGATGTGCAGAAAGATGAACTGAAAATGAGAGTTCAAGATGAATAAGTCACCTTCATTGTTTTCCGAACCATGTTGAGTCCTTAATGTGATGAAGAATGTCACAGGATAGACATTGTAGAAAAACTAGCTACAATAGATAATGACTATGTGCTAGGCCAATATCCATGTATTTTAGCCAACAAACAGGGTGAACCCGGAGTTAAGCAATCTACGAGCATAGTTATGCCAAACAAAGAAGATTCTTCGTACCTAGACCTGAACCCACTACCAAAGCGCCGTAAAAAGAGGAAATCAAGAGTCAGTGCTCACCCAAAGATGATCGAGGGGAAGCTCAAAAATAGTCAAGCCAATTTTTCCGCATGTGCAGTTCAGAATTTCAAACTGGCGAAAAATTCAAAGATCATGTCCCATGGGTGGAGCCAATAGCGGAACAATTAAAAGATCTTGGAGGACCTTGTTAATGTCCTAGACATGCCCAAGGTCTCTAAGTCATGATATTGTGTGAATAAAACAAAATAGGTTACGGAAAATTACTTACAATGAGTGGATGAAGTTCAAAACTTTCTTTGTATTTGTTGAAGCTTCAAGCTTTGTTGAATCTTTAAACCCAAGGGTGAGTTTCCCTATCACCTTGATTTACTCTTTAAGTGCTAGCTTTGTTTGATTTTGAAGCAAAATCAAAAGGAGGAAGAACCCTAGGTTCACGGCAATTTGAAGGAGAGAATAGAGAGTGTTTTGTTTTTGGTAATTTTTGTTTCTAAAACAATTACAAAGTCAACACACAAAAATTGTGTATATGCTTTACCAAAAGCAAAAGCAAAAAGGTGTTGGAGGGAAAATGGCATTAAATGCCCTCAACCACTTCCATCACTCAAGTAGACACTTGATGTAAGTTGGTGGGCCCCACCTCTTAAATTCAAAATTCAAGTGGCTTGCTCAACACACTTCGGGCTTGGGTTCGTTTAATCCGATTAAATGAATTTTCCGTCGCGACGTAATTAAATTCAATTTAATTAAATAATAATGCCTAGCAAAATTATTACGAAAGTCGCTTGCGAATTAATTCCAAATTAATTCGTTCGCCCGGATTAAAATCCAATTTCAATTCTGCTTTGAAATCCAATTTCAATTAATATATCCAATATATTATTTAATCGATTAATTCCAAATTAATCGAAATTAATCGGTTTCTCTCTTCTATTAGAATTTTATCCCAGATAAATTCTTGCTGTAATTAATCCTAGATTAATTTTCTCTCTCATAATTAATCCTAGATTAATTCTGTTCGAGTCAAATGTCATCGGTGAATCTTTGGGAAGCGACCCAAAAGATCCATGGATATGTTGGCAGTAAATCTGGTTGTCAGACTATATGAATACGTGCATACCACGTACCACGTTCTTACCGATTTACAAGACATGGTTGGCTTCTAGCAAAGCACCATGCCTACCCAATTCTCCATAAATGTATTCAATATGGAATATATATAATCTGTATCAGGCGTAGTATACATTGTATTGCGTATTACGATCCAGTATCAGATGTTACATGCTAGGCCTAGGGCTGGAGTTGTGTCTGCCTCGTACGAAGCATATATCGGATCACTAGAAACTAGTCTCTTTATGATCGAAAAGTCATGACCTAGTCATACTTTCCCGATGGCTATAGCACTATAGAGTACCGGTTTTATATCTCTGCGTGATCATCATCTCCATATGATTGAAGTGATACTTCCATCTTGACATCACACCAAATACACTACGATTCTCAGTAAACCCAGAAGAGGCGTACACATAACTTGTTAAAGCCTCAGACGACCAAAACTAAAGCGTACTGATTGTCACAAGTATTAACAATGCAAGTCTCGGGTTAAGACCACATACACCTACCCTGATGCGGATTCCCATAGACACATAGTCATACTACCAATGGGATTCCGATGGGTCTATCCAGAGCGAAGATGTTCCCGATCCAACGGCTAACAGAACCTCCTATCACACTTACATAAGTATCATATACTTAAATATATGAGAACTATGTTGTTAAGCTTCCATAACGCGCACAAGTGTAATACTAGTCTATTCCGCATTATCGATGTCTAGTCTCGATAATACTACGACTATGGATATTTAATGATTAAATCGTTCGTGGATTAATATTGTCTCATATATTATTAATCTGGAACTAATCATAAGGACTTTTATCATTTATATATCAAAGTAATCTAATTACAAAATGATAAAATAGCAATTTTCTTTGTCACATAGTTAATTTGTACAAAACCACAATGTCTTTTACAAATACTAATGCTATGGGTCATAATTGTCCAACAGACCTTTTATAGTTACTCTGCCACAGCCAGCCAAGCAGTCTTTTTCATGTCATAACGATCGGTGGATACCAAAGAAGAAGGCATATGAGACTATCCAGTTTACTACATTGAAGCCACTATGACCACTTGGGTGGTTGCATCTGGTTGAAGATGTTAAACTTAGCGCTTGCGGGGAGGCAACTCTTGCATTTGTATTTATTTTATTTTTATTTTCTTACTTTAATTTTATTTTATTGTGTGCTATTTGTTTATTTATTAGTGTGCATGTGTATTTATGCAGGTGTTAGTGAAACCCACACAGCCCGTGCGACCAAATTCTGACCCGCATGAGCCTTATCAACTCCATGTATGGTAGTGTTGTTCTTCACTCTTGTTTCTTTATATTTATCTTACATTGAGGATAATGTAAGTTTTAAGTTTGGGGGTGTATGCATGTAGTGATAATACTAGTTATTTTAAAAAAAAATAAAAAAAATAAGTCTTATATAGTGAAACATAAGTCTAATGATGAGTTTTGTTTACTTTATAATGAAATCTTAGAAACAATAAGTTCCTTATTTACTTTTATCTGATGCATTGAGTAGGTGATCTAGGTTAGACTCGTAAGCACTTAACAATAGGTTTTTAGCAGTAAGAACTTAGGTAGTTGGCAAAGTGACTAGTTAAAGAAATTGATTGTCGATGAATGACCGTTTGCTTAGTTATATATCTCAAAATGCTAGTGTTATGATGTATGATATGGTTATAAAAAAAACAAGTTTTGGAGAAAAATGAAAAAACGTTGAGCCACCTATAATCGATAAGCGTGAAGCTACCCTTGGGCGAGTGTTAGAACCACCTTGAGGAGAAATGATGCCTTAAAGGGTAGGTGTGTTGAAAAAAAATTGAAAAAAAAGGAAAAAGGAAAAAAAATCGTAATATACTGAGTAAATAAAGGCAATTACAAAGTACTTTTGAGATATCTAGGTTGGTTTGACCCATCGGATCCCAATTGTTGAGACTAAATCATTGAGCTTACTTAGGAGTCGAGCTATGACCGAACCTTTACACACACACACTGTGAGTCAAGCTTAGATGATTTATTCAAGAAATTGGATTTAAGTTGCATTGAGTACTTTGAAAGTTCTCTTATTTCATTGATAGGCATTCTTTGAGGATAATATTATGTGTAACTATCATGACTATTTTGTTTATTTTTTTTTCATGATTGCATGTGTGTGAATGACGTTTGTGGGTATCATCGTGGTAAGCCCTCACGAGACTATAACTCGTCCACTAGGGCCGCCTAGGGGTTTAAAGGCTTGTTACATACGCTAAATGTAATTGTGATCCCTACGAAAGTGACCTAGTTAATTTAATTTACTTTTGTTTGTTTATTTTTATTTAGTTTTAATTTAGTATTTTGCTCAGGACTAGCAAAATCTTAAGTTTGGGGTGTTTGATAATTGTGGTTTATACCCACTTATTCTTTCATTCTTAGCTTACTATTTTATTAGGTTCCATGTCATTTAATATATTTTATTGTTTATTTTATGTTTTATTGGTAGGAAGTATTGGAACATTGATCTTAAGGTTAACAGAAATGTTTTGGGACCTTAAGGACACAAATGAAGCACGCGGGAAAAGCTAAAAATGTAGAAACACTTATCCTGAAAAAAGTGTTCTGGCGTCGCGATACCCAGACAGGATGGCGACACAACTTTCCTGAGAGTTTGGCATTGAGACGCCAATTCCTATGTCGCAACGCTACGGCAGACTTTCAGAATCTTAATAAAGTTATATTGAGGAAGATTGAAGAGCGGCAAGAGGAGATGAAGGCAGTGATGTCTGAAGATGAAGGGATTCGATTTGGGTTTTATCTTCTAATTTCTTTCTTTAAACTCTAATGATATCTCATATGTTCTTGAAATTATTTTTATTGTTTTTATTTTTGATCATGAACTAAATCTATTATTCTAAATGATGATGTAGCATATGCTTGAACCTATGTTATGTTTGCCAATTTGATTTTTATGAAGTTTTAATTCAGTTTATTTATATTCTCTTGTGTTTAATGCTTCTAGTTTGTTGGCCACAAATTGAGATGATGCATGTTTAGAATCTATCACTCGAGAGATGGGATTTTGAATATGATCTAGAGAATATAACCTAAGAGTGTTATAGAGTTCAGGAGAACCTGTAATCATTTGAAGTCGTTAACAAAGAATCACAGCGTAATGCGTTATTAATTACTAGATTTTTATAAGGACATCAAAGTCTGTAATTGATAATATATCCACTCGGCACTCGAGAGAGGGAGTTAGAATAACTTAGGGTTCTTGGCTTATAAATAATGCAATTGAATAAGAATTGATTGGCATAGCAAATACATAGGGGATAGATAGGTGAAATCAGACTCTAGAATCTCTCTTATCTTGATTTATCTCAACTAAACGTTTAGATTTCTTGTTTCTTTAGTTTTTAATTTTTAATTTAGTTTATTTTAAATTGCTTTCTAAATAAATTTAAGTTTATCGATTATAGTACTTAGTATAAATTTGATTACAATCTCTATGGGTTCAACACTAATACTTATCTTTTGCTAAAACTTGACACCTTATACTTGCAGTACGATAATCTCGCAACACCATTCAATACTTAGCAATGGAGGAGAAACTCCAACCACATACCAATATACACAATAAGGCCTCGGTGGGACACAACCCGTCCCTGAGCCTTTACATTCACTTACCAAGACTCAGCCAGGAGGCAAGATTCTCGACCTCTGGTGATCTCTATGGACACTGGTAATAATGCCCCACACCAAGTCGTCCAACAAAACAAAAATAAAAATAAAAACAAGGCAAGAACAACGGATGTGACGTATCACGTACCCTTTATTCACCCCAAAAAGAAACAACGAGGGAACTTAAGACAGCGTCCTACCTCACGTTACCCAAAATAAAAATTCTTAATCTTATAATCCATATGTCTCGGTGAACCGAACTACGAATCGGAGAGGTGACCAAAGCCATAAGGAATGTCCTCATACTAGGAAAAAATCCCAGTCCCGCAAACGTCACAGATGCCTTCTTACCTTCCCCATGCTATGCCTAACAGGTCCGGAGTAGGATGGCCAGTGTCATTGGGCCATTTTCTTTCCTCGTGCTAGGCGTATCCCGAGGCTGCAAATGCCACGGAGGCCCGTGGGTCTTCCATGTGCTATGCGAACCTAGAAGGTACCGTAGTACCGCAGCTATCTTCAACCCATACGTTCTATGATCACTTTAGGGCACCAAATGCCACATCGACTCTCTCGCCAAGCGTACTGTGGATACGCGAGGCGCCAAATGCTACACATATCTTCTTAATCTAATTCCCCAAAGGTGTAAGTCATTGGATATTGATGCTCCAACCCGGGGGTTTGATAATGACACCAAGGATGGGTGTGTCACGGGTTTCGCGCCTTTCCCATATGCCCTACACCCCTTGCTGTATTCCGAGTTCCCCAAAGGTGAAAGTCATTGGGTGTAGATGCTCCATCCCGGGGTTTGATAATGACACCAGAGATTGGTGTGCCACGAGTTTCACGCTTTTCCCACGTGTCCTACACCCCTTGATATACCCCGATCGTGAATATTTCCCAAAAATATTAAACAAGTCTTTCCCACCCAAATAACAAACAAGCATGAGTGGACAAGTTTCTATTCAAAAAGGGAAACCCTATTTATATTCCTGGGACCTATTAACCTTCTTACAACTCTTTGAGGGTTATTTTCAGAGAGGCTTTATTGGAAATATCTCTTTAACATCTCTGCGTCCCAAGGCTTCTTAAGACAGGTACCATCTAGCTGCTCCAAGTGATAGGTACCTGAACTGATGACTTTCGCTATTGGCGCCGCCTCACCCTCATGACCTCATGATCAACATATTCATTGAGGTAGTCATTTCTTACTAGGTCCTAGACTTTTTCCTCTATGGCCCTATATGTTTTTGTGGCATTCCCTCTCATATTATGGTGAGTACAATAGGCCTTGTGATCCCTCATGTCTATCTTGAATCTCCTCGTGTCGAGTTTCGTCAGTAGACACTTGTCCCGTGTCTCACGAACTATCTGCATCAAAGGCGTATTAAGGGTAGTATACGTTGTTTCCCTTGTTATATGAACAACTTTGTGCGGGGATGTTAATTTTGGAGCCGAGTTTCTCAAGATTGAAGGCTTTCACTCCTATTGGCTTGGTCATGGTTTCTTCCACTCACTAACTATGTTGCAACGAGTATCTGGCTTTGGTTCTTTTCTATCGCGATCTTATGATCCTAGTTTGTTGGCTTTTATTTTCCTAGACATTCGCTCCCTTTCGATGGCGGCCAGCCTCTTACTGTAGGAATAATTTTCCTAGCGCAGCGGAAATGCGTTAGACACCCGAATCGGACTTGAAAAATTTTCTGCCATTCTCTCCTCTTGGCCGAAAGTTACCGTACCACCACTGAAATTTTGCTTCTATTTTGGAAAAACACTTCAGCCCCCAAACATTCCCCGCATAGCGACACAAAATCTGGATTATTTTGGACCCGATTTGCACCCAGTTCGATGCCAAAATAGCCCCTTAATTGGGTGAACGGCCCCTATATTTCAGGTCTGATTTTTCAGTTAAAAATAGCCCCAACACAGCCCCAAGACACCCTTATAAGTTCCCAAAAATTCTGGATTGAAACAAAAACAAACAGAGCCCCGAAATCACAAAACTATGTGCGACAATGAGCAAAAACAAGCCTCACTACCGAGTGTCAAACAACAAGAAAATGGAGATGGATTTTGGTTCAACACCAAAAGGACTTACGTGCTATGTCTCGCAACCAACAGAAACTAGTATGGGTTAGACTCACAAAATTAATCTCTAAATACTTTAGAGATTAATGTCACATAAGGTTTTCTTTTTATTTTCCTTCTTGTTTTTATTTTTGTTTTTTGTTTCTCTCAACACTTGAGAGAGTTTTTGGAAGAAGAAAATGTGGCTAGGGTTGCAAAATGAATTAGGTTAGCAAAAAGAAAATCATATTTCCTTTTTATACCTAGGGTTATTGTTTCAAAAATAAATGAAAACCCTTCCTCTTTCACCCCTTGATATTTTCGGCCATGGGGTTATTATTTTCAAAATTTTGTAACAACAATATTTAATTACCATAATAATAAAATGTTACAAAATTGAATGTGTTATTACCTTTCAAAAATGTGTAACATCCAAAATAAAACCAAGGGTTTCCAAAACCCAAAATTTAGAAATTCCAAATTTGACCTTATTAAATTATATCACATATAATTTAATTTCATGTATTTAATAATTATCATATAATTATTAAAACCATATATTAAATTTTAATATATAGTTTCAAGTGTGATAAAAAAAAATATTATTAATCATATTAAGAATATTTTCATATGTGAGTATATAATTGGACTATCCAATGATATTTAATCTGCTATATTATATCGAGCTAGCACGGGGACCAAATGGACTTACGGTTCCGAGCTCCAATAATCCCGAAATATTATTTAAGCTCTTAATTAAATATTCTAAATTATTAACACTGGGTTATTCCACTAAAAACCCGAAGCTGCAATCTCGTTATCACAAATAGATAAATTAAGTCGAACCACGTCGATGTCCATCGATATAGACATTACATACGGATTAACCCTTCACGAGTATCTCGTAATTAGAGTCAGGTTATAATGTCTGTTATACCCCTCTAATTATTTTTACCTTAAGTACCATTGATTATCTAATGAATGATTTATTCATAACCATCATGAATGTTAATCTTTATATTCGTAATAGAAAGACTTGAGTGCTCTAACCATTCAAATATCTAATCAACTCTTAAGAAAGATACTCATCTACTTCTCGCAAGAATGAGTAAACTTCATATCTATGTAAAATTTCTCCAGCTACACACCAAACCATGTCCCCAAAGTACGTAGCTATTGGTCGGGATTGCTACACCAACCTCACCTTTGTAAATCAAAGGAAATAGTCTGTCATGCAGGAGTTCGTATTACACTCAGGATTAAGATCAATCCATATATGACCATCTGGTAGATCGAAATGAATTTCTTTATTTAACGGAAATTATAAGAAACTCATTTCTATCTGGGTCCAGTCTTATATGATCACATCTTATAGATGCCTCTATTCTCATATCTCAACATGGACGATCCCGGATCAAGGTTGCCATATAATTATATAATGGACCACAGCTTTAGATAAACCAAAAATAAAATACTCGCTTTGTTTGCTCTCTATGGACTATTTTAGATTACTAACTTCACACTTAAATCCTCGTGTGTATGACACGCATACACTAAGTCTGAAGGCACATGAGTAATCTAGGGTAAACATGATAATATTCAATATGCGATATTAAACAAACACTTTGATAAATAAATAATGCATCATTTTATTTCATAAAATATAATACTGTTTACATTACATGATGCTCTATGGCATATATCCCCAACACTTACTACCGGCGATATCTTCCCTCATTCGACTAGGCCCTTCCTGCGTCCGTTCTCTCCCCGCTCACTCTTCCAACCTTCCAATTCTCTCCATCATGGCATGCATGAAGGCTTCGGTCCCCTCACTTTCTATCGGCAAGTTCTTCCCCATTTTCTCCATCCATTTTCCTATTGAAGCCTCCAAAGCCCTATGAATTTCGTATCCTTCCATCGCCTTAGTGTGTTTGCTGCTTTTTGTACTGATCCCCACAGACGGCGCCAACTGTTGATAGTTATTTTTCGTTCCAATGCCGATTTGGGAAAATATACTCCTCGAACAAACCTCCCACAAGCATTGAATTTATTTGGTTAGTTAGGAACCAAATCAAACTTGACAGACAAACAAGAAATCATAGTGAAAATAAATGATTAACGTGGTTCAGCGGAGAGTGGCTCCAACCTACGTCCACGGGAACAAAAAAATAAGTTTTTATTACTAGCTCGGGTCGGACTGACATGTTTTCTCTCTATCACTAAACACTCAGAGCTCTCTTTTTACAAGTTATGAAAAAAATATCTAAACTGCTAACCAACGAGCCAACCCCAGAAATTGAGTCTTCAACCCTTTTATATAGACTTCTGAACCTACTGTTACACCAACTCATGACGACAGCTCATCATTATCGCCCATACTCCTTTCCCCAACTACTTTTCAAATAATGGCTCTGTCCGTCTGGACACAACCGCCCTCTACCATCTGAAAAACCATCATTCTCACATTTACCCTCTGCTACACGTTCTGCCCATGTGACAGCCCGCATTTCAACCACTCCCACACTATTCTGTGTGTTAAGAGACGATCTTATGCCCTGCTCCCATTGCATCAACCTTCTGCAGGCTCAAACTCTCATGTAGGGCTTACGTCATTCATATATAAGTACAAGATACTACAAACCCCACCTCGATCCCTGAGTCGGCAGGCCGAGGTGATTGATGCTAGACCTCTGTCTCACTTCTTTCCCAGGTCGGGTCAATAGTTATGGACCACGTCGGGTCAGACTTCAAGGATGTTCAAGTGTTGTCGAATCAGATATCTTCATCAGGTCAGGTCGGTATATCAACTCGGCCTCATCAGGCAATACTGCCATCGGGTGCCTTTCTTTACCTCGGGCTCAGGTGATTCACCTGATCTCTCATCATCATAAGGACATCGGACCATCTATTAAGTATAAATTATATTATACCCCTCTTCAGTCTTTTGAATTCCTTGAGGTCAATTTCAATTAGAGTGATATGTTATTCAAAGCAAATATTAACATGTTCCAAGATAATTGTAAATTATATTATATGGTAATTTTATAATTTTAATTATACGTGGATTTGGCTTCTATGCTAATATGAGCTTTAATTATTGATCGATCATGTCAAACTATATATATATATATATATATATATGAAACATTAGATCAACATTGATTCAAAATTCTTTAGCTATGAATATGCTTATATATATAATTAATCTATTAATATATATAATAATAAATGGCGGAAACCACCTTGTTGGTTTACAAAATCGGCAAGTAAAGGACATCATTGCAATTCAAGTATTAAATTTTGAAAAAAGTCACCCCAAAAGATATGATCCTTTAATTTATTTATTTTTCCCTTTATTATATTGTTGACGAATGTTTTTTGGGATCATCTCTCATTTGTATATACATTTCTCTTTGTCCTGGACTAGATTGTATATATTGGGCAAGTACATGCCTGAGTTCAATATATCTACAACTTACCATTGGTTTGGTTTGGATTAAGGTATGGTAAGGTAACGTAATACAAGGTAAATTAAAGTAATTTTTTTTTTTTTTATGTTTGTGAGCATATTATGGTAAAAATATGGTTTAATAATGTTCTTGTATTTAGTTGGAAGGTATTATAAGATAAGATTAAATATAAAATTATAAAATTACTCTTTCAATGGAAATAACAACATTAAATATATAAATTGATTAGAATTTTTTTAAAAAATTCTATGTGGATTGCAAGGTGTGGATTAGAGCCTGAGAGCGCTTTAAGTCCGGTCGACTGGATCGTAAGGTTGCATATTTTTTTACAATAAAACAACGTTTTATTATTGACTCATAAAATAACATTGTTTTATAATATAAAACATATGATCGCACGTTCCGATTAACCGGATCTGATGGTATATATATAAAACAAGCACATGCAGTTCGTCTTTATTAAAATAATGGATAAGTACCAATCTTACGTGACCTATTAACACATTCAACATCCAAAATATTAAAACATATTTTTTACAATCTCTCCTAAAATAGAAATCCAATAAACATTTATGCATGCATAGTCCCTCCCATATAATGCCAGCAGCCACATGCAAAAATGGAAACACATGTGCCCTTTATTTGATGTGAGCGTGTACACATACATGCATGCATTATTCAAATATTCATAATCTTATATATTACTGCATGACTGAGCAAAAAATATTTGAGTATGAGAGTTTGCATTAACAACTATATAATATATATCATTGAGTTTCTTCAAATAAAGTTTCTATTAATAAAATTTTATTATAAATAGAGTTTTTGACAATAAAAAATTAAGTATTTTGTTGTCAATAAGAATTTTTATTAAAATTATAAAATTATTTTAATAGAATATTAAAAAAAAAAAATTGTCTTATGTAAGAAGTGAAATAAAATAAGGATATTCTAGATAATTTAATTATTTAGAAAAAAAAATCAATTTCTACTCTCAAAAGTCCAAATTTTGAATTTTTAATAATAAAGGCAAAATAATTTTTTTAAGTGATGTTTTCTTTTCTTATTTTATTATAGTTAGTGTATTTTAATTATGTCACGATAATTCGAATTCCCTCTTTGATAATTTCGTATTATTTAGGGCTCTATTATAAAAATATGTTAAATCGCTAATTTATTTAATTTTCTATCTTTCATCCAATTAAATTATTATCCATAAGCTTTTTTTTTCTTTCATTTAAACGTTTTCCGCTTTGCTCCAGTAGAATTTTTGTTATAACATTGATAATTTTACAATAAAATATTTTAAAAATTAACAAACTTGATACTTATCAAATCAATTTGAAAAATGTTATAAATTTAAAATTATTTGTGATGGTCACGTATCTGAGATTCATTCATACACATATAATGTAGCAAGCAAAGCATAAGTCTTCTATAAAAAGCGTGTGGGTTTCGATGAGTTGATACAATTGCATCACCAAATTTTGCCGTAAAGGGGTTGGCTTTGAAGTAGAGGCCACTTTCTGTGGCTTCAAATTTTCACACGTCATGATGAAATTTTCAAGACTTTTGGTGCAATTTTTTCAATTGATTACATTAATAATAATGATGATGCTGATGAACGAGTGATCATAAATCATAATCCCTCTCTCTCAAGTAACACGTAAATGATGATTGATGGTGGAGTATTTTGATTAAATTAAATTACTGATTGATTAATAGTGTACAGAGTCGATTTTGATTCGATATTGAGTTAAGTTTTGTGTAAATTTTTTAAAAAAATTATGATCGGTAATTATCGGAAAAGAATTTATATATAATTATATCTTAACTTTCGATTACTATAATACTAAAAAGCTGATTTCAAATGTGTATAAAGTAGAGTTGGCAATGGGTCGGGACAAATCCCGTCCCATCCCAGTCATATAATACGGGACAATAATACATCCCGGTCCCGTCCCATTTTATAAAAAATCTCGTCCTGTCCCATGCAAATCTCAGCCCATCTCGTGAAAATCTCGACCCATCCCGTGAAGATCTCATCCCGAATCAAAATTTTCCCGTCTCATTTTCAAAATGGGACATGAAAAAATTTGTCCCAAACGGGACGGTATCCTGTGAAGACGGGGACAAGACAAGTCAAAATGTGGTTCAAATTAGTGTCATTAAACAAGAAAATAACATGCATTGAAACAAACAGATCCAGAACATAAAATCAGACCTACACAATCATGAATAAGCCCTAGAACATAGAAACCAGAAAAACCTGATGAATCCAAGTCGAGATCTCTATGTCCTTAAGAACTTATTAGCCTCCGTCTCTGGTGCTTCACGGATTCGAATTGGCCAATGTTCTCCTAGGATAACTTGGTTGCTTCTTGTTCAAGGAGCACTCATTAACAAGTATTTGAACTTGGAAATTGGTGGAACTCTCTCCAAAACAAAAGGAATCTTACTCTAAAATTCGGATGTTCTTGTATCTATTAGAAAATTGGACAGGATGCCTTTTTTTTATAAGGAGGGGAAGGGTGCCAAAAGAACACCCCTTGGGGTGGGGTGCAACCCTCCAAAGGGTTACACCCCTCTCATACATCTCTTGCATCCAAAAGACATATACATACATCCTTAATGAATATTACAAGAATTTCCAACAATCCCCCACAATTCTTCAAATATTCATGTAGACGCTTGAGAGAGTTACCATGAACTAAAACTGCATCGAAATAGGTAGCTTTGGCCTTGAACCTTTCCTAGTGAATGACAATCGGATTTACTAGGCAAACCAGTGACCCATAGTCTTGAACTATTCTGCCGTTGGTGTAAACCAAGACAATTGCCAACACACAGCTTTAATTCGACCATTTTCCCGTTCTACGGTTGTGTTCATTTCGGCCCTGAACAACAGTCCCGGATTCATCAAGTACTTTAGGGTAACCCGTCTTTAAAGGTTCCCATGGAAGCGGCCTCACTTCTTACTTGAAATAGGTGATCTACTATCAAGAGGTAATATGTCTTTACCCCCATTAGGACTCATCTCATAATATAGTGATCATTAAAAGCCTTAGTTTATCCTAACCAATGACAGATAACACTCAGCGTCATTATCAGAATGGGATAGAGTACAAAACTCCTCAGTGCTCGTTTTGAATTGCACAAAGTTTCTGTTGTCCCTTTTGAACCTAGATCTTGGGATCTCCAGTCAGCTAGGTTGGGTTTCCACAGTGACAATTCTTAGATTATATGCTTCAACCCCATTCCTCTCGATGACTTCTCAACTTGCTCTCAAGGTAAACCTTTAGTTAGTGGATCCGCTAGGCTTTTCTTCGATTTAACATAATCGATCGATATTATGCCACTTGAGAGCAGTTGATATATGGTATTATGTCTCCGACGTATGTGTCTAGACTTACCATTATACATTATTTTTGGGCTCTCCCAATAGCCGATTGGCTATCACAATGTATGCTAATCGTCGGCACCGGTTTGGGCCAACTATGAATATCCTCCAGAAAGTTTCTAAGTCATTCTGCTTCTTCCGTTGTTTTGTCTAAGGCTATAAACTCTGATTCCATAATAGACCGGGTAATACATGTTTGCCTCGAGAATTTCCATAACACGACTGCATTACCAAGTGTGAAAACAAATCCACTCGTAGAATTGGAATCCACTCGTAGATTTGGAATCCATTGTATCATATATCCAGTTAGCATCGCTGTATGCCTCTAGTACAGCAGGATATCTCTCGTAATGTAGCCCATATTTTGAAGTTTCTCTCAGATACCTCAAAACTCTTACTATGGCTTTCCAGTGGTTATGTCCTGGATTGCTCGTATATATGCTAAGCCGATTCACAGCTTGAGCGATATCAAGTCGTGTGTAGTTCGTGAGATACATCAGACTTCCAATGATTCTCGAATACTCTAACTGTGATACGCTTGAACCAGTATTCTTTGATAGATGGAGAATTAGGTCCACAGGAGTTCTAGCCACATTTAGATCTTCTTTGATATATTTCTCAAGTATCTTCTCAATATAATGAGTCTGAGATAATATATATCTGTCTGATGTCCTAGAAATCTTAATTCCTAGGATCACATCAGCTACTCCCAAATCTTTCATATCAAATCTGTTGGATAATACGTTTTTGGTAAACTGAATCATTTCATGATTACTACTAATTATTAGCATATCGTCTACATAGAGACACACAATGACATATCATTTTAGAGTTGATTTGGTGTACACACACTTATCACACTCAATGGTTTTCAACCCACTTGACAACATCTCTTTGTCAAATTTCTCATGCCATTGTTTAGGTGCTTGTTTTAATCCGTTTAAGGATTTTACAAGTTTGCACACCTTCTGTTCTTGTCCAGGAACATTAAACCCTTCTGGTTGTTCCATGTAAATCTCTTCATCCAATTCATCATTCAAGAATGTCGTCTTTACATCCATTTGATGTATTTCAAGACCAAATATAGCTGATATGGCTATGAGCATTCTTATCGATGTGATACGAGTCACTGGTGAATAGGTGT
The DNA here is from genome assembly GCA_019454045.1 of Zanthoxylum bungeanum. Taxonomy (NCBI): domain Eukaryota; kingdom Viridiplantae; phylum Streptophyta; class Magnoliopsida; order Sapindales; family Rutaceae; genus Zanthoxylum; species Zanthoxylum bungeanum. Next base: position 244,512 of record SKCR01032226.1, on the reverse strand, counting down.
CAAAGTAATCAAGGCCTTCATTTTTTCTATAACCTTTTATGACAAGTCTTGCCTTGTACTTAACTATTGATCCATTCGTTTTCATCTTCCGTTTGAATATCCATTTGTAGCCCAGCGGCTTACAACCTGGAGGAAGATCAACCAACTCCCAAGTATGGTTCTGTAGGATTGAATCAATCTCACTGTTAATAGCCTCTTTCCACAGAGGTGCCTCCGGAGAAGACATAGCTTCTTTATAGCTTTGAGGCTCATTTTCTAACAAGTATGTCAGAAAATCGAGACCAAACGACTTAGACGTTCTAGCTCTTTTGCTACGTCTAGGCTCGATTGTCTCAACATTTACACGTTGATCTGATTCTTGGTCAACCTGATCATTGTCCTTGACAGTATCAACTGTTCTTTTGAGAGACTTTGTTCTTTATCTTTCCTTACAAGGAAACGTCTCTTCAAAATATGTCAATTGCTTGACTCAATTATCATATTCGGATTGATGTCAGGAATCTCAGACTTGTGTACCAAGAATCGATACGCACTACTGTTGCGAGCATATCCAATGAATATACAATCAATAATTTTGGGTCCTATTCTAACCTTCTTAGGTTTAGGAACCATTACTTTGGCAAGACACCCCCACACTTTTAGGTATTTGTAGGAAGGTACGAAACCTTTCCACAACTCATATGGTGTCTTGTCCAATCTTCTGTGAGGAACCTTGTTTAGAACGTAGTTCGTGGAAAGTAAGGCTTCCCCCCACAAGTTCTGGGGTAAACCAGAACTTGTCAACATGGCGTTCATTATTTCCTTCAAAGTTTGGTTTTTGCACTCAACAATCCCATTTTGTTGAGGAGAATAAGGAGCAGTGGTTTCGTGAATAATTTCATGCACATAACAATATTCACTAAATGGTGAAATATATTCACCACCTCTATCACTCCTGATTCTTTTGATTTTCTTGCCAAGTTGATTTTCAACTTCGTTCTTATAGTGTATGAAGCTCTCAATAGCTTCAGCTTTGCTCCTCAGCAAATACACATAACATAATCTTATGCTATCATCGATAAAAGTGACAAAGTACTTTTTACCGCCTCTTGTTTGCACAATATTCATGTCACACACGTCAGTGTGTACAAGTTCTAAAGGTTCAAAACTGCGTTCTATAGAATGAAATGATGTTCTATGCATTTTGCTTCAACGCATGCCTCACACTTATGTTGGCTATCAATTTGCAAATTTAGGTATAAGGTTTATGTTAATTAATTTACGCATGGTATCATAATTAACATGTCCTAACCTCTCATGCCATACATTTTGTGACTCAATAATATAAGCAGAAGTACTAGCTTTATTAATAGAACGATTGACAGTCATTACATTTAGCTTGAAAATGCCCTCATTTAGGTATCATTTTCCTACATACATATCATTCTTAGTCATTATTAAACTTATCAGAAACAAACACAAGCTTAAAACCAGCCTTACTAAAGAGAGAGCCCGAGACCAAGTTCTTCCGAATATCTGGAACATGCAGTACATTCTTCAGTGTTAGCTCCTTTCCGGATGTCATCTTCAGAACCATTGTGCCTTGTCCAACCACTTGAGAGGTAGACGAGTTTCCCATTGTCAGATGATCGCCGCCATCGACCTTCTGATATAAGGAAAACATCTTGATATCTTCACAGATATGACGAGTAGCCCCAGTGTCTACCCACCATTCTCTCGGATTCCCAACTATGTTGGCTTCGGTTAGCACTGCTGATAGTTCCATATTTGAAATCTCATCAGTCAGCTGCTCACCTTCAATGACATGGGCCTCATCTTTCTTTTTCTTGCCCTTGTCCTGAGACTTCTTGTTTCTGCAGTCCTTTGACATATGACCGCTTTTTCCACAGTTGAAGCATTTCCCTTTGAACTTCTTGTTCGCTTGGGAAGAATAAGCTCCACTGTTCTTTCTCTTCTTGCTACCTTTTATACCCTCAACGATGTTGGCCTTAGACTCCATAGTCTTGTAGCTGGTTTTCTCGGACATCCTGTTGTCCTCCTCGATTCTCAATCGAACACTAAGGTCTTCAAGGCTCATCTGCTTATTTTTGTGTTTCCGATAGCTCCTGAAGTCTTTCCATGATGGAGGTAACTTTTCAATTATGGTGGCAACTTGAAACATCTCTTAGAGTTTCATACCCTAATCCATTATTTCATGAATGATCAACTGCAGTTCACCCAACTGAGGCATCACCGTCCTCTAATCTACCATCTTGTAGTCCAGGAACCTACCCACGACAAATTTCTTTTGTCCGGCATTCTCGGTTTTGTATTTCTTCTCGAGAGATTCCCAGAGAATCTTCGCATAAGTCATGCATTGGTACACATTGTACTGGGTATTCTCAAGACCACCCAAAAGGTAGTTCTTGCATAGGAAGTCTCCAGACATCCATGTCTGTTCTCGCTCTTCCTTGGCTATTTCCGATTCACCCTCCACAGGATCCGGAGGATCTTTGAGAAATTTAGCCAACTGGAGAGTTGTCAGGTAGAACAACATTTTGCTCTGCCACTGTTTGAAATTTGCCCCACCAAACTTCTCCAGCTTTTCTCCATGAGAGACTGGTACTGTGATGTTTCCGCTATCCATTGTAACTAAAAAAACCAACAGGGTTCAATTAGTCTACAAAAGATAAATTGCACAACGATCAACAAATGATCTTTTTCAAAGTGATATATTAGGTAACCACATGTTGTTCTATTGGACGGTGGTTCCAATAAACACAAGTCCTTCAATTTCAACTAAAGATTCTTTAGAAAAATAAATAAACGAATATTCCCAGAGGACGAGGGGGGTCCGGAGTAACCACTTAAATCCCTGAACACTTAGGCTCATATCGCCTTTTTGACAGAATATTCTTTAAACACTTTTTTAATAGGATCTCTTAGCAATTCAAACCCAGAATTACACTTATTCAATAGCACAAACAGTATACAATATGTGTAGAAATATGTGTATGTGTCAATCAAGATTGGATGGAATTACTTATATATGATTACACTTTAAATTCTCACCCAAGTATGCAACACACAATCAATTTCAACTTTATCACTATGTGTATGCTTGTGATAATTGAACAACCTAATAATAACTTAAATCTATACTTCCAAGAATAATGTGTTTCCCTATATGATTTACTAAGTTAATATTAATATAAGTCTTTGCAGTTTATAACAATTCCAGGAATATTTCGTTAGTGTCGCTGTAGGACACAGATGTTGGACGACGCTGTCCCGGGCTCGCAGCCCGGTTGGGAGTACGGAGTAGCCCGCGGGGGACTAAATTGGAGAAATAACATGGAGTCGCCACCCGGTGTGAACCGGGAAAAAGATTTAAGGCCGCACTCACCCCTCCCAAGGGAAGACCTCAAACCGTTGGGTTCGGAATGGTCTCTTACTTATGCCACTGGTAATGACATGATTTGTGCGATAATCTAACCAAGCCTAAGCAACATATTTCCAAGGGGGTAATTTACTCCTAAGTTCGCATGTATAAAATAAATCATCATAACGACAAATATACAATATCACACAATAATCTCATGGTATGTTGAATCATCAAACGCATAAAATAAATGACAACCTAAACATAAGTTGAACGCCTATTGCGAAAGAAGATAACTAAATCATGCATAGAGGAATAACGTACTAGCGGCTAAATCATGCTTAAGTAACAAACTGACGACCTAATCATGCTTGAACACAATCTCACGAACACATCAAATGGATAAATGCGAGAACACAAGTAGATGGTAGCAGTAAAAGTGTCACTAATGGAATGGCATGGTAAATTACATAATGCAAGAGAAATCACCCAAGAAGCAATCAAGCATGAAATGTGATGAAAAAGACTCAGTTCAGTGTATGCGCGTTCGTGTAGGGTTCGGAAATGCGTTCGAACGGTAAACAGAAGGTTCTCATTTGTGTGGCGTTTGATAACGCGTTCGAATGGGACAAGACCTGATGAAAAAAAATGCATGCGCATTCGAGTAGCGTTCGTAAACACATTCGAACGGTAAATAGAAGGTTTGCGTTCGTATAGGTTTGATAACGCATTCGAACGTGATAAGACCTGATGAAATAAAAATACATGCACGTTCGAGTAGAGTTTGTGAACGCGTTTGAACGGGAAACAGAAGGTTCGCGTTCGTGTAGCGTTCGAGAATGCGTTCCAACGGGACAGGACCTGATGCATGATAGACAATGCACATGCATACACAGATGCACAATGTAGGACCTCATGTGCCTGATTGCACTCATTCCCATTCAATCGAGCATACCTCATCCGACGCGGTAAAACATCATGGTAAATGTAGCCTTCGGGCATTTTCTCTCGAATAGAGGACCTTTAATCCACCCTAGTTAGCCCATACGCATTAGCATGTAATACATGCATAAATAGAACAATGATATGCACAAAGTCAATGACATAACAAAAGGCGCAGCAAAACATAGTGGTAAGGTAGCCTTCAGGCATTTTCCCTCGAATAGAGGACCTTTAATCCACCCTAGTTAGCCCATGCGCACAAGAATGCAATGCATGCGTAAATAAAGCAACGATATGCAAAGGGTAAATGACATAATAAAAGGCGCGGCAAAACATCGTGGTAAAGGTAGTCTTCAAGCATTTCCCTCGAATAGAGGACCTTTAATCCACCCTAGTTAGCCCATGCGCATTATGTTACCGTGCATATAAAATAAGGACAACAATATAGGACTTCACATATTCGATTAAACATATATCACATTCAATCAAACACACTTTGTCCGGCGCGGTAAAGCATTGTCATAAAGGTAGTCTTTCAGACTTTTCTTCCCTCAAATATGGAACCTTTAGGCCAACGTACTAAGCCCATACGCATCACATCACCAATACAAACAAATAATCGTACATAAATTAAATGGCGGAATATAAAATGCGGATAACAAACGAACAAGATAAGACATATCGAAATATGTGTTGTTTGCTTAAGTGGTACGTGAAGTTGTATCCCAAGTACAGACCGCACTACCGTCCATTCGGATTCGGCTACGGAATTTACATTTGGGTTTCCATCCTATATACCACAAGAGATGACACATTTTCCATTCATTCAAGGGCCACAACACACATCAATCAATGACTCTCATGCGAAGAAAATTCAATAAATGATTAAAATAAGAATAAAGATAAATAAAAGATGGTGCCATCAGGTCTAACCTTTTAAATCGTCTCTCGGAAGTACAGTACATGGTCGTCGGAAGGGTTAATGCTCCGCGGCTCCTCTGATTCACTAGTTCGCGTCTTTCCTTGCTGTTTTCACTGCTCGGGCTGCTGTTTTCACTCTGTTTTGTTACTATTTTTGTTGTATTTTCTGGTCATTGTTCTTGGTGTATTGATGGACTGTTTTTGCGGTTTAAAGGGGGTTGGGGCTGCTGTTTCGGTGGTTGTAGGGGCTGTTCGGTGGTTGTAGGGGCTGCAAATGGCTGCTGTTTCGGTGGTTGTAGGGGCTATATGGGAGTAGTTTTGGTCACGGCAATGGGGTTATACGGGAGTAGTTTTATTGGGGCAATGGGGGCTTTTGATTTTATGATTTTTGGTTATTGAGAGTGAGGGAGGATAAGAGAATTATTTGTTGCTTATGGCTTGTTATGCCTGAATGCTATGAGTCTTTTTGTGTGAATGAGCTAGGGTTTGGATGTGTGGTGAAGGCTTCTTTTTATAGGCAATGGTGAATCCATGTTTGAAAAGGAAATGGACCAATTAGTGTTTTACAAGGAAAATTTATATTTTATTGGGGACAAGATTTGTTTTATTTAGGTAGGGATATATTTTATATTTTACTTGATTTATTTTAATTTCCCATGTGTTAAATATGTGTTTTATTAATTTGGATATGTTTTATGGGCTTTGGTGGGCTAATTGGGCTTGGGTGTGAGGCTAGCAGCAAAACCAGAAGTACCGACACCGTTCGAACGCTGATTCGAACGCTACACGAATGCCCGTAGTCTGCTTAACGTTCGAACGTGTTAACGAATGCAGCACGAACGGAAGCAGCGAACCTGTGAATTGAATCTGATGACATACTTATTCTGAATTTCCCCTTCCGATGTCCGTTTCTCGTGACTTCTGTGACTTAAAAGGTAGTGTCTCCAAATGAGACTCATCATAAGGACTTACATGGAAAATACAGTGCCTACAGTCGCCCCCACTTTGATGGGACTTATGCAGTGTGTGACAATGACAATCCTATCAAAGTCGTGCAATGCATTTTTACTTACCTGGCTCGCCAGTTGCCACATGACTTGCCTGCTGCTTCTAGTTGAGTTGATGACACAGTGGACCTCGATCCTGGGACGCATCCCGATAACTGCAACCGATAAGGGGGGCCTCGACCCTGGGACGCATCCCAATACCACTGACAATACTGATGTTGGTCACGACCCTGGGACTCATCCCCAAAACTGCTGATGACGTGGGTCACGACCCTGGGACTCATCCCCAAAACTGGTGACGATGTGGGTCACGACCCTAGGACTCATCCCCAAAATTGATGCTGATGCTGATACTGATATGGATCACGACCCTGAGACTCATCCCCAAAATTGATGATGCTATGTGTGGGCCTCGACCCTGGGACTCATCCCCAAACTGATGCTGACATGGGCCTCACCCCCAAACTGATGTTGATGTGGGCCTTGCCCTCAAACTGATGCGGATGTGGGCCTCGACCCCAAACTAGTGTTGGTGTGGGCCTCGCCCCCAAACCGATGTTAATGTGGGCCTCACCCCCAAACTGATACTGATTCCTTCCTGAAACTGATGACATTGTACTGTTGCTTCTGGTTGGCTTGATTTTGCCGCTTTCTCTTTTTTTTCTTTGAAACATGTTATTACAAAACAGAACAAACACAAAAAGAGTGCAAATATGTTACGTGTATGCATGCATGTATGAATGAGTTTCCTATCCCGTTGGGTTAGGTATTCTGTCAACTCTCTTGGTGACTGCTCGATCTTCTTTCCCTCAGGTAAAATACTGCTTCAATCTATCCACATTGATCGGCTTGGTGAACTCATTCCCTTCCAAGTCTGACAGTCTCACTGCCCCATTTCCCATTAATTTATGCACTATGTAGGGTCCTTCCCAGTTAGGTCTAAACTTTCCCCTTGGGTCTGTCGTCGACGGCCTCGACTGCTTAAATACCAAATCACTCTTTCTGATCTTAGTAGGACGCATATTCTTGTTGAATGCTCGGGCTAGTCTCTTCTGATATATCTGCATGTGTTGCAAGGACTTCATCCTCTTTTCATCCAGTAGTGCTAACTGTTCAAATCTTTGTGCGGCCCATTCTTGTTCAGGTAACTCTGTTTCTGCTAATACCCTCAATGATTGTATCTCAACTTCCACTGGCAGTACTGCTTCCATTCCATATACCAAAGAGTAAGGAGTGTCTCATGTTGCTGTTCTTACTGATGTTATGTACCCCCACAGGGCTTACGGTAGCTTGTTAGCCCAATCTTTGCAGTTCTCTGTCATCTTGGCTAATATCTTCTTTATTGTCTTATTGGCTGCCTCAATTGCCCCATTTGCCTGCGGTCGGTAAGGTGATGACTTGTGATGTCCAATCTCATATCTTTGTAGCATTGCCTTCGTTTCCACTTGAAACTGAACTCCATTATCTGTCACTACATGATGCGGCATCCCATACCGACATACGATGTTCCGAGCTATGAACTTTTCCATCTGCTTTGCTGTAATATTACGAAATGACTCGGCTTCCACCCATTTTGAGAAGTAGTCCATTGCCACTACTATGAAGCGATGCCCATTTGATGCATTCAGTCGAATCTCCCCGATCATATCAATTCCCCAAGCTGAGAAAGGCCACGGCTCTGATAGCCCATGCAACTCTGTGTGCGGCAGATGATTCAAATTACCGTGTGCTTGACAATCATGACAATGTTTTACCAGCTTCGCACAGTCTGTCTCCATGGTCGACCAGTAAAAACCTTGTCTTACAATCTTGCGAGACAAATTCAACCCATTCATGTGCGACCTATATACCTCAGCATGTAGTTCTTCCATTACCTTCTGAGCCTCTTCTTTTCTCAAACACTTAAACTGAACGCCATTTACCTGTCTTTTGTACAATTCCCCTTTCAAAATCACATACTGAGAAGCTAATTTCTGAATAACTACCTTTTCTTTTCTGCTTGCTCCTTTTGGGAATTCTCTGTGTTACAGATACCTCTGAATGTCATGATACCAAGGTTTACCATCGTCGATCTCTACTTCCAAAACACTTTCTATCTCATAAACAGGTCTGCTTGTTGTTGTCAGTACTAATGGTTTCATCATTAACTTCTCTGGATTTTCCCAAGTCGCTGCAAGTGTAGCTAATGCGTCTGCCATCTGATTCTCTTCCCGCAGCAAGTGCTGAAACTTACAATCGGGGATAGATTGTGCCAACTTTCTGAGGTGAAAAAGGTACGGTTTCAATCGTTCTTCCTTCAATTCCCATTCTCTCTGAATCTGTCGGATTACCAATATCGAATCTCCGTAGACCTCCACGCTCTCAGCCTTCAAGGCTATCAGTGCAGTCAATCCGAAAGCACATGCTTCATACTCGGCCATGTTGTTGGTTACCCCAAATGTCAACCTCTTGGCTAAAGGCAAGGTTTCTCCTTCAGGGGTTACTATCACAATCCCAATTTTGGCTCCTTTGCAATTTACTGCTCCGTCGAAATACATCTTCCATCTCTAAACTGTTATTGCTTGGATCTCTTCATCTGGGAATTCAAACTTGTACCGATCCCCTTCAATAGGTTGCAATGCCAAGAACTATGCTACGGCTCGCCCTTTGATTACTTTGGACGTGAGGTACTCAATGTCAAACTCTGTCAGCAACACTAACCATCTGCCCAACTTCCCCACTAGTGAAGGTACTGAATGTAGATACTTCAGAGGATTCTCTTTGGCTACCACCTGGATCTTGTAAGACTAAAAGTAATGTCACATTTTTCTGGACGCCCATACCACTGCCAAACAGATCTTCTCTACTTCCTGATAACGGGCTTCGTACGGAATCATCTTCTTACTGAGATAGTAGATTGAATGCTCTACCCCTGTCTCATCTGCCTGTACCATCATGGCCCCCAGTGCTTCTGATTCTATGGCCAAATACAATATCAAGAGTCTGCCCGGTCTCGGAGGTTTCAAAACAGGAGTCTTTACCAAGTACTCTTTAATCTTGTCGAAGGCTGACTGAAACTGCTCATTCCATTCCACTGCTGGTCTTTTCTTAGTAGTTTGAAGATAGGCTCACATACTGATGTCAACTTGGTGATGAACCGACTGATATACTGAATTTTCCTGAGGAATGCTCTGACTTCCTTCTCTGTCTTCGGTGTTGGCATCTCAGTAATTGCTTTGATCTTCTCTGAGTCTACCTCTATTCCTCCCATTCCCACTATATGTCCCAATAATTTTCCCGATGTTACCCCAAACACACATTTCTTGGGATTCAACCGCAAGTTGTATTTGTCAACTCTCTGAAGGAACTTCTCCAGTGCTTCTATATGCCCAATTCTTGTCTCTGATTTCACCATCATGTCATCCACATATATTTCAATCTCTTTGTGCATTAAATCGTGGAATAATGTAGTAGCCATTCGCTGATAAGTAGCCCCTGCGTTCTTGAGCCCAAATGGCATTACCTTGTAACAATAAGTACCCCACTCGGTGACAAATGCAGTTTTGTGCTTGTCTCCTTCATCCATAAGAACCTGATTATACCCTAAAAACCCATCTGCAAATGAATACATGGCAGATAAAGATGCACTATCAACTAGTACATCAATATGAGGTAGAGGAAAATCATATTTCGGACAAGCCTTGTTAAGATCCATGTAATCCACACACATTCTTACTTTCCCGTCTTTCTTCGGCACTGGCACAATATTTTCTAACCATTCAGGATACTTTACTACTTCCAGGAACCCCACATCTATCTGTTTCTTGACTTCTTCTCTAACTTTCTCAGCCCACTCTAGTCTCATCTGTTGGAGTTTCTGTTTCACTGGCCTCATATTCAGATAAGTTGGTATCATATGATGGGCGATGCTTCTATCTACCCCAGGCATGTCCTCATAGGACCAAGCAAAGACTTTGGCATATCTGACCAATATTTCTTCTAATTTCTCTCGTTCCTCAGAGGTAACCTCACTTGCGATTAGGATTTCCTTGGGACTTTCAGGTGTACCCAAGTTAAATGCAATCGTTTTGGTTGAGCTGATATCAAATATACTCAAGTCATGCAAGTTGAAAGGAAGAGACTCAGGCAAGTAAGCAAAAATGTTGTCTTTATTGCTAGCAAATACAGAAGTACACTCAAATAAATCAGGAAGATAAATGTCTTCATCATCCACGGATGTTTCATCCTCCGCAACCGGGTTTTTCTCAGTTTCTTCATCCTCCCCAATAGTCAGGCTGTAGGCATTGCATTTTTGCATGTGAAACCCGATGATGAGTCTCAGTTGGAGGCACTACCTTTTAAGTCGCGGAAGCCGCGGGAAACGGACGTCGGAAGGGAGGAGTCAAGAATTGCTCATATTCGGATTAAGTTCGCTGGTTTAGCTTCGGGTTACTTGTTGGTTTTATGTTTTAAAAATTATGATCGGCCCACACCCATCTAACCCACACAAGTTTAGCCCAAACACCTAACCAAGCCCACACACAACATCAAAATACCTAGCCAGGCCCAACTACTTCACTCTCACGGCAAAACAACACAAAAGAGAAACCTAATATCACTCTTCATCTCACAAGATACACAGCATTAATCATCATCAACCCTAGGCATCTCTTCCATTCTTCTTCTTTAAAATCGTGAAACACACAAGAAACAAATAACCCATCAACCGCCACTGACCTGCACCCTCTATAACCTCACGTAACCAGCCCCTCACCAGCCACGCACGAACCTCACGTCCCTAGCAAACTGCCACTCACAAGCAGCCCTCATCACTCACGCCAAACACTAACCGACACAACCAGCCACTCAATACACTCAACCGACCCCACTGATACAAACAATACACAAAACTGCCCACAAACCATAACAAACTCATAAAGAAAATCAACTCACAAACCCTGCAAACCGTGAACCAAACAGTCTCCAAAACAGTCCTCGAAACTCCTCAAAACAGTCCCTGAAACTGCCCAAAATTGCACCCAAAATAGCAGCCCCGACCCCATTAAAAAATCCAAAAACAGTCCCCTATACACCTGAAACAGTGACCAATAATACGGCAGTAAAACCATGAGGAAACAGCAGGAAAACGGAGTCAAAATAGTAGCTTGAGTAGCGAAACAGCAAGGTAAAACGCAAACCAGTGAACCAGAAAAGTTGCGGTGTGATAGCCCTTCCTACGGCCGTGAAACGTGAGTTCGAAAGTCGACATAAAAGGTTAGAGCTGAGGGTATTTTCCACATTCGTTTTCTGTTTTATTTGTATTATTTATTGAGTATTGCTTGCATGATTGTTATGTTGAATTGCATGTTGTGGCCCTTGAGTATATAAATATGCATGGATTATGAGATATTATATGTTGTGGCTTTGGAATAAAACGAAAGATATGTCAACTCTCGCGGTATATCGGATGGAAACCCGGACATAAATTTCATAGCCGACTCTGAATGGACGGCAGTATGATCTGTACTCGGGATACAACTCCACGTACCGCTTGAGTAAATGACATTTTCTTTTGTCTTATATTGCTTTAATTATTTATTTTTCGTCATTTGAATTATGCATGTTACTTTTGTATGCATGATTCAATCGAGCACATGGGCTTAGTAAGTGCGATGAAAGGTCCCCTATTTGGAGGGGCTAAAATCCTTTACCACGATGCTTTGTCGCGCCGGTTGATGTGTGTTCGGTTGAATGCAAGATACGTTCAATCGGGCATACTAAGTTTGATATTATTGTTTTTTAATTCTTTGTATGCATGATTCAATCGAGCGCATGGGCTTAGTAAGTGCGATGAAAGGTCCCATATTTGGAGGGGTTAAGATCCTTTACCACGATGCTTTACCGCACCGGTTGATGTGTGTCGGTTGAATGCAAGATACATTCAACCGGGCATACTAAGCTTGATATTATTGTTTTTTAATTCTTTGTATGCACGATTCAATCGAGCGCATGGGCTTAGTAAGTGCGATGAAAGGTCCCCTATTTGGAGGGGTTAAAATCCTTTACCACGATGCTTTGCCGTGCCGGTTGATGTATGTTCGGTTGAATGCAAGATACGTTCAATCGGGCATACTAAGTTTGATATTATTGTTTTTTTTATTTTATTCTTTGTATGCATGATTCAATTGAGTGCATGGGCTTAGTAAGTGCGATGAAAGGTCCCCTATTTGGAGGGGTTAAAACCTTTTACCACGATGCTTTGCCACGCCGATTGGTGTATACTCGATTGGATGCGAGATGAGTTCAATCGGATACGTGAGGTCCCACATTGTGGATTTGTTTGTCTATGAATATGTTGCATGCATCAGGTCTGGTTCCATTCGAATGCGTTCTCGAATGCCACATGAACGTGAACCTTCTGTTTACCGTTCGAACGTGTTATCAAACGCTACGCGAACGCGCACGCATTTTCTTAGTTTCATCATGCATCAGGTCTGGTTCCGTTCGAACGCGTTCTTGAACGCCACACGAACGTGAACCTTCTGTTTACCGTTCGAACTCGTTCTCAAATGCTACGCGAATGCGCACGTATTTTTTTAGTGTTTCATGCATCAGGTCTGGCTCCGTTCGAACGCGTTCTCGAACGCTATACGAATGTGAACCTTCTGTTTACCATTCGAACGCGTTATCGAACGCTACGCGAACGCGCATCCACTGAACTGAGTCCTTTTCATTAGATTTCATACATAATTGTTCCTAGTAGCTATCCCTTCGTATGATGAATCTGATTGCTTCTCTGTATTACCCAAGATTGTGTAGGTATCATTCATCTGTATTCCCCACATGTATGAATACAATGTGTTTAACGTATTACAATTCATATATCCATGTCGTGATAGCATTTGAGTATTATTTCTTGTGGTATATCGGATGGAAACCCATTTATAAATTTCATAGCCGATTCCGAATGGACGGTAGTGCGGTCTGTACTTGGGATACAATTCCACGTACCACTTGGAAAAGTGCTCACATCTGTTCTTGTGCCCATATTAGTTATCTTCTTTTGCACCACGTCATAGCATGCTCATTTTAATGCCTAATTGCATCCTTAAGTGTCTTTTTGCATTATATACTTAGTTGACGCTTTTATTTGTGCATGGACATGTAATGGCTATTTGTTTATGATATGTCTATGAAATCACATGTTCGCCATCATTTGATTCGCCTTTATGTGTGCTTGTGTGGTTTGTGTGTGCTTGTGTTTCCATGAATAAATATGCCAATGAAGTTGTATGTTCGTTGCTAATTTGATGTACTTTCAAGCATGCAATCTTAGATGTGAAATATATGCAAATTTAGGTGTAAGTTTTATTTTTGTGCATGTGAACTTAGAAGCATGATACTCTTGGAAATAAGTGTTACTTAAGCTTGATTAAATTATTACACAAATCCTTTCATTACAAGTGACATAAGTAAAGGACCATTCCGAACCCAACGGTTTGAGGTCTTCCCTTGCGAGGGGTGGGTGCGGCCTTAAATCTCATTTTCCCGGTTCGCACCGGATGGTGACTCCATTATTCTCCGGTTTAGTCCCCCGTGGCTACTCCGTACTCCCAACCGGGCCGCGAGCCTGGGACAACATGCGTCTTCCAGTTCCTGTGTCCCACACAAGCCCTCCAATTTCATCAACTCTTCTTCCCACTTATCTTCTTCTTTCACAACTTCTTCCGTCAGAGGTTTCTCACCCAGCATATCTTGGAAGATCTCAAATCTGGGCACCACAATCCCGTTAACTTCTATTGGTTCGGGCTCACCTTGATACCCTGAAGCCTTGACAAAGCATTCTATCAATTTCAACCCTTTCTTTTTAGCCCTCGGCTTTTCCTCATCAGACTTGTACCCCAAACCCCTTCGAGTAGTCTGACCTTTAAAGTTAGGCAATGTTGAACCTTTGCCTGGCTCGAACTTCATCTTTTCCATGATCCTAGCCACCCTAGGATCCACCCACTCCTCAAAAGTTGCCGACACTTGGAACCTTGTGAAAGGTTGTATCTCCAAAGCGGCCACAACATTATCCACCTCAGCTCAAATGGTGACAATCTCTCCCCCGTACGGGAACTTAATAACCTGATGCAGAGTGGAGGGCATGCCCCTAAGCTTGTGAAACCAAGGCCTTCCCAATAACAAAGCAAAATTGGTCGGGATGTCCAGCACTGTGAATTCAACCTCATTTTCAATTGGGCCAACTTTGACCATTGCTGCAAAAGTACCCTCAACTCCCCTCTTACTATCATCATAAGCTTTAATAGTCATACCGGAGGGGTCCAGATCTGTCGCCTTCATACCCAGTTTTGCCAAAATCTTCAATGGGCACACATTGATGGAGGAGCCATCATCTACCATCACACAAGAGGTCTTCTTGCCCCTCACTTCAGCTCTAATAAATAAGGGTCTATTATGATTTTTCCCTCTGCCAGAAGTTCTTCCTCGGAAAAGGTTATCTGTAAAGCTTCCTTTTGCACTGATCCGACAAACATCGCGAGGCTGGCATCCTCCATCACTATTATCCTGCTCAGGGCCTCAACCATAGCACGTCTGTGCTCCTGTGATGAACACAACAATTCCCAGATGCTAACATGTGCTCGTGTCTTTTTCAATTGTTGCAGCACTACATCTTTCTCAATATTTTCTGTATTCTCAGCCACTTTTCTCCCTTCTGTCAACATTTCTTTACCCTTCTCAGCCGTATCACTGTAGAAACGCCCGCTGCGTGTCATTCCTCTCACCTCCTCTTCATCACTACTGGAGAAGTCTTCCCAGAAGTTCTTTACCTATTATGTTTCATTTTCGCTACTACTATCCCAAATTCCTAGGCAGAAGGCTTGGTGGTCAAAGGATTTGATGACAAGGCTTTTGGGTAGGCTAGATTTTATCATATAGGTTGGTGGTGGGACAGAGTGGTAATTCGGCATGGGGTTTTTGTGTGTGTTAGGCTGTTCTGTTTATGGGTCGGGTATCTTTTTGGAGTCTATAAGGTCTTGGATTTCATGGCGAATGCGGGCACAATTGTCAGTGTCATGGCCTTTCTGTTGGTGGAAATGGCAATATTGGTTTAGGTTGAGATGTGGTGGTGGAGGGTTTGGAAGTGGTTTGGTTTCTAAGGGTTTCAGAAGTCCTTGTCTCTTTAATTTCTCCAGCACCTTAGACAAGGGTCTTCCTAAGTTGGAAAATCGTCGGTTCCGGATAGCAGCAATTTTAGCAGAAACAGGCTTGGCTCCTGTTGTTCCCCCAATGGGCCTCATGTTCATGCCATAGAACTTTCTGTTCTCAGCTTCTTCTTCTTCAATATCCATGACAGTTTCCCTCAACTGTCGAAAATCAGTGATCATGGAGGTCATCCTCCTCAACTTGCCATAGTTAGTACCTTTGATAATCATCTTAATCTGGTCCTTCTCTGAGGGCCGAGTCTGTATTTTCAGAAGCCGGCTTCTCCAGCGGTCTACATACTCCTTGAAGCTTTCTTCCGGCTTCTGCTTAGTGTTCTCCAAATTATGAGTGACAAATCAATTTCCAAATCTGTAACATATTGCTTCAGAAAAGCTTCAGCCAGTTCCCTCCAGTCTTCCTTAACCTTTCTTTCCAGGCTATGATACCATACTACCGGCGCCCCCTCAAGTGACATCCCAAACATTTTCTGCACATGGCGCTGTGACAAGCCCACTGAACTCATAACTGAAACATATTGCCGAAGATGGACCCTCGGGTCCCCATTCCCATTGAACTTGACCATATCAGGCATCTTGAACTGAGCTGGCAGTTGTTCTTCAAAATTCATTGCTTCATAATCTAACAACTCTTCATGTTTACCCCTCATTTTACGGGTAACTGTTTCTACCTGATCCCGGAGCTTCTGAAATTCTGTCTGAGACCCAATCATTCTTCCTGTCGCATATTCTGCCATGTCATCATCAAAAGTGGGGATATCATCCCCCAACCCATTTGGAGGCTCCTCACGTCTCACATTCTCAGAATTCCCCCCAGCACGGGGCACAACCATATTAGCCACGGCAGCAGTCAAGGCTTGTAACTATTCAGTAATCTTGGTGAGACTGTTCTCAAACTTATCCATACGGGATACCTCATTCTCTAATTCACTCATATTTGTTATCGGTCTCTTGGTGAGTCTTCCATCTTCCCTTACCCAACGGGAATCTATGGTGTCTTTTAAAATCATATATTAGCATGTATGCGTGCATATGATGCATGAGATGTATAGAATGCATAGGTTGGTCCATTATCATTTTAAAGCATTTAACCACGCCATTGCGTGGTGCAAACTTGTCCCAGTTGAAAAAGGCCCAACAGGTTTACACTTTGCGATAACATGGCTAAACGACTTCAAATGATGGGAGGCTCAAACATAAAATGGCCCATCGGCATTTTAGAAACTTTTGGCCCACTCGTCATAGGATACGAACTCGTCTTAGTTTAAATGGCCCAACAAGTTCACATTTCTGACAAGAAGTCCAACTGCATCCAAATGAGGATGGTCCACAAGCACAAGGAACTAGTTGCTATAGGTCATACAACTCCGGTCTACGTGTGGGTTTGCGGGAGTATAGACAAAGACTTTCGCTGATGAATGATTTTCCACAACTAGGACTCCCCACTCAAGGGTTCAAGCGATCAAGTGAGCGCACCTTTTTTATACCTTAAGGTACGTGCCAACGAGTTAAGGTGCGTGACTGACTGTCAAATGGATTTCCCGTTGTAGATTCCCCAGAGGGAGGGTGGATCGAACTCTCTTAAATAACCAAGCCTCTTAGGCTCTTATCGCTTGGTGATAGGAATAAACAACGAGTCCTCCAAATTAGTCCATCAAAATAGGCTATGAGTACATGATTAACTAGGTGACTTCGCAGCTTTTCCTTATAGAAAGGTAGTGAATGAGGGAAGACACCAAACCATTACCTCGCCTTAAAAATGTCTTTGATTAAACCCATTTCAACCCACGGTAAACACGGTTAATTAAAGCACAAATCACAATCATTACAAAGTATTATTTCGGGGCCAATTCTCTATCCCCAATGGAGTTGCCAGACTGTAGGACACAGATGTTGGACGACGATGTCCCGGGCTCGCGGCCCGGTTAGGAGTACGGAGTAGCCCGCCGGGGACTAAACCAGAGAAATAACATGGAGTCGCCACCCGGTGTGAACCGGGAAAATGATTTAAGGCCGCACTCACCCCTCGCAAGGGAAGACCTCAAACTATTGGGTTCGGAATGGTCCCTTACTTATGCCACTTGTAATGACATGATTTGTGCAATAATCTAACCAAACCTAAGCAACATATTTCCAAGGGGGTAATTTACTCCTAAGTTCGCATATATAAAATAAATCATCATAACGAAAAACATACAATATCACACAATAGTCTCATGGCATGTTGAATCATCAAACGCGGAAAATAAATGACAACCTAAACATAAGTTGAACGCCTATTGCGAAAGAAGATAACTAAATCATGCATAGAGGAATAACGTACTAGCGGCTAAATCATGCTTAAGTAACAAATTGACGACGTAATCATGCTTGAACACAATCTCACGAACACATCAAACGGATAAATGCGGGAACATAAGTAGATGGTAGCAGTAAAAGTGTCACTAATGGAATGGCATGGTTAATTACATAATGCAAGATAAATCACCCAAGAAGCAATCATGCATGAAATATGATGAAAAAGACTATGTTCAGTGTATGCGTGTTCATGTAGCGTTCAAAAACGCATTCGAACGGTATACAGAAGGTTCTCGTCCGTGTGGCGTTTGATAACGCGTTCGAACGGGACAAGACCTGATGAAACAAAATGCTTACGTGTTCGAGTAGCGTTCGTAAACGCGTTCGAACGGTAAACAAAAGGTTTGCGTTCGTATAGCGTTTGATAACGCGTTCGAACGGGATAAGACCTGATGAAACAAAAATGCATGCGCGTTCGAGTAGCTTTTGTGAACGCGTTCGAACGGGAAACAGAAGGTTCGTGTTCGTGTAGCGTTCGAGAACGTGTTCGAATGGGACATGACCTGATGCATGATCGACGACGCACACGCATACACAAATGCACAATGTAGGACCCCGTGTGCCTGATTGCACTCATTCCCATTCAATTGAGCATACCTCGTCCGGTGCGGCAAAACATCGTGGTAAAGGTAGCCTTCGGGCATTTTCCCTCGAATAGAGGACCTTTAATCCACCCTAGTTAGCCCATGCGCATTAGAATGCAATACATGCATAAATAGTACAATGATATGCACAAAGTCAATGACATAACAAAAGGCGCGGCAAAACATCGTGGTAAGGTAGCCTTCAGGCATTTTCCCTCGAATAGAGGACCTTTAATCCACCCTAGTTAGTCCATGCGCATTAGAATGCAATACATGCATAAATAGAACAATGATATGCACAAAGTCAATGACATAACAAAAGGCGCGGCAAAACATCGTGGTAAGGTAGCCTTCAGGCATTTTCCCTCGAATAGAGGACCTTTAATCCACCCTAGTTAGCCCATGCACATTAGAATGCAATACATGCATAAATAGAACAATGATATGCACAAAGTCAATGACATAACAAAAGGCGCGGCAAAACATCGTGGTATGGTAGCCTTCAGGCATTTTCCCTCGAATAGAGGACCTTTAATCCACCCTAGTTAGCCCATGCGCACAAGAATGCAATGCATGCGTAAATAAAGCAACGATATGCAAATGGTAAATGACATAATAAAAGGTGCGGCAAAACATCGCGGTAAAGGTAGCCTTCAGGCATTTCCCTCGAATAGAGGACCTTTAATCCACCCTAGTTAGCCCATGCGCATTATGTTACCGTGCATATAAAATAAGGACAACAATATAGGACTTCACATATTTCATTAAACATATATCACATTCAATCAAACACACTTTGTCCGGCGCGGCAGAGCATTGTCGTAAAGGTAGTCTTTCAGACTTTTCTTCCCTCAAATAGGGAACCTTTAGGCCAAAGTACTAAGCCCATGTGCATCACATCATCAATACAAACAAATAATCGTACATAAATTAAATGGCGGAATATAAAATGTGGATAACAAACGAACAAGATAAAACATATCGAAATATTAGCTGTTTGCTCAAGTGGTACGTGGAGTTGTATCCCAAGTACAGACCGCACTACCGTCCATTCGGATTCGGCTACGGAATTTACATCTGGGTTTTCATCCTATATACCACAAGAGACGACACATGTTCCATTCATTCAAGGGCCAAAACACACATCAATCAATGACTCTCATGCGAAGAAAATTCAATAAATGATTAAAATAAGAATAAAGATAAATAAAAGATGGTGCCCTCAGGTCTAACATTTTAGATTGTCTCTCGGAAGTACCGTACACGGTCGTCGAAAGGGTTAATGCTCTGCGGCTCCTTCGATTCACTGGTTCGCATCTTTCCTCGCTGTTTTCACTGCTCGGGCTGATGTTCACTCCATTTCGCTGCTGTTTTCACTGTATTTTCTGGCCAGTGTTCTTGGTGTATTGATGGACTGTTTTTGCGGTTTAAAGGGGGTTGGGGCTGCTGTTTCGGTGGTTGTAGGGCTGCGAATGACTGCTATTTCGGTGGTTGTAGGGGCTATGTACGAACCAAAATTGGGCCAAGGATAAAACCGTCTTTTACCATAAAAGCCCAAAATAGTGTGCAAAGCCCAAAATGGTATGCAAAGCCCGAAATTAAACACTAGGCCCAAAAGATTTCTGTATTATTGTATTACAATTAAGTCATAAGCTTAAAACAAAACCCCATAATTATATCAACTACTCTTCTTCTACTTTGCCCGACACAAAACTTATTCCCACCTACTCAGACTTTCTATCAAATGCACAAGGCACGTGGTGGGACTTACGCCAGCTGCCAAGGATGATAATTTTCATCTATAAATAGGAACGAAATTCGAGAAATAAAGGCAGAGCTTCACTTCTTTCATCCAAGTCTGATACATTTTATTCAGATACTGGTTCTATTTCCCATTTCTAAAAGTATTTTTTCATCGCCATCAGCCATCCAAACAATGTTGAGGCAATAATAAACCTCAACTTCACTTTTTTTTAAATTTACTGATCATTTCATACTACTGACTTGGGCGTCGGATTGTCCCCGGTACCTACCACACCGGTGGGCAGTCTACTCCCTTTCATTCTTCTTTGTTTTACAGGATCGCTAGTGCCCCAATTTACAAATTCTGATTGTGGACCTCGGCCGAATTCTAGCATCCACAATTTGGCGCCCACCGTGGGGCCCTAGCGATAATTTGCAGATGAAGATTTTATATTCTACCAACACTCACAACTTAGTCACTCATGGCTTCAAGCAATGAACAGACACCTGATCCAGTGGCATCACAACTGGCCATGCTACAGGAAAGATTGAAAGCTTTGGAAGAGGAAAATCTAATCATACGTAATTCCAACATGAACCTTCAGAAACAGTTGGAATTAGTTCCATCACCATCCCGACATCATGATATCTCAGATCAGCCCAATAACTGTATCACTCCAGCTAATCTCTGGGAGCTTTAACGAAACAACGGATAACATTCCATCAAATGATGAGGACCAGAGGGACCTGCCAAATTATCCCATTAACCAAGCTCAGCAAGTTGCCATCGCTATGAGAAGTGAAATGAAGGAATTTAAAGAAGCGATCATGTCCAGCCTACCAGGAGTGAAACTACCAATAAAGAAAGCGAGCAGCTGGAACCATTTCTGACACCCCCTTCACGGAAAACATCACATCCGTTGAGTTACCACGGAAGTTCAGCCCACCAGACATGAAAATATATGAAGGATCCACTGACCCAGCCGACCATGTCATCCATTACAAATACAAAATGATGTCAACTGGCTTAGCTCCTCTTCAATGGGAAGTAGGTATGTGCAGAGGATTTGGAGAAACTTTGGGAGGCCCTGCCCTTACGTGGTCATCAACCTACCATACAGATCCATCAAGTCCTATCAACAGTTAGCAGACAAGTTGTGGAGCATTTCTCCAGCTCTTGCAAACTTGAAAAAACTACTGACGACCTTAGTACCATCCAGCAACGGAGGGGAGAATCCTTGCGAAGCTACGTGGCCCGCTTCAACAAGGAAAGGATAACAATTCCATATCTACATCACCGACAGCTGTGGAAGCTTTCAGAAACGGGTTACTTTGTGATAGCAGACTCTATAAAATTTAAACAAATTTCGATGCTACACAATGGACCAGGCCATGGCACGAGCTCAAGTCGAAATCAAGTGGGAAGAAGACAAGAGGAATAAAAGGAAAGATAATTCCTCCAATGTGCAGAATGAGAGAACGCCTCATACTTCCAAACGACATAAAGAATTCGCAAGAATGATACCTAGGCATCATTCAGAAAGAGGAGTCACCCAAGGAAAGAACATCAGCCCCTCCGAAAGACTTTGATCGGAGACCTCTGCCATATAAAGCACAGGAAAGAGTTCTGGTAGAAAAGCCAAGACTCCCAGATTACAATTTTTCTATTTCTCCAGGAGAATTAGATTTTGGTACTAAAAAAGATGGGAAATGAAGTAAGATGGCCTCCACGCAACAGAGAAAGCTTCAAAAAGAAGACACAAGTAAATGGTGTGAATTCCATCGAGACTACGGCCATACAACGGCTGAATGTGTGGCATTAAGATTAGAAGTCCTCGAGCTGCTGAACAAGGGGTTTCTAAAGGATTTACTTACAGAGAAAGGGAAAGCTACCTTCGCTCAGAGAAGTGAGAGGGATGGACATGAAGAGAAGCACCAATTCCACCACCACCAATCGACAACACAGTGAATTTCATTTCAGGAGGATCGGAGATCAGTGGAGTTTCATATTCAGCGGCCAAACGAATGCCAGGGCTATCATGTCAAACACTCATCATTCCACAGTATCTATGGAGAAAAAGTTTACAAACCTGATGATGGAGTTTCCAGACGACAGCAATTCCGGAAGTATGAACCCTCATCATGATGCTTTAGTGATCTCCCTACAGGTGGCGAATTTTATGGTCAAACGGATTCTGGTAGATACGGGTTCTTCAGCCAACATCATCTTTGCACACCGCCTTAGCGGATATGGGAGCTGAACTGGGGAAAGTTAACAAACGAACAACGGTGTTAATCGGATTCAGGGTGAGCAGAAATTTACTTTGGGAGAAATAAGTCTTCCAGTCTACGCATGAGGAATCAACCAAATGACTACTTTCCTAGTCCTGGATTGTCCTTCTGCCTACAATCTTATCATCGGTAGGCCATGGATTCATGAAATGAGGGCTGTGTCTTCCACTTATCATCAAACTCTAAAGTTTCCAACGAAGTGGGGGGTTCAGGAAATAAGGGGTGACAGGACTGGTCGAGAGGATGCTACCAGACAACAATGAAAGCTAAGATCCATTCAGCATAGCAATTACAGAGCCGACCTCATTCTTTGGAGCCTACACTTCCAAGTATTGAAGAATTGGATGAGGTCCAAATTCATTCAGAACATACAAATCACAAAACTCAAATAGGCGCAAATCTTGATTCTAAGCTTCGAGCAGACTTAAGCAAATTTCTACGAAAACAACACGACCGATTCGCATGGTCGCATGAAGATATGACAGGGATTGACCCTGGGTTGATCACCCATCAACTCCACGTAGATCCAGACTACCCTCCAGTCCGGCAAAAAAGAAGGAAGTTCGCCCCAAAAGAATCAGATTATTGATGAAGAAGTCCAGAAATTGTTACAAAATGGTGCCATTAAAGAAGTGCAGTTCCCAGACTGGTTAGCCAATGTGGTGGTAGTACGAAAGAAAAATGGAAAGTGGAGAGTTTGTATTGACTTCACAGACCTGAACAAAGCATGCCCGAAGGATTCTTTCCCATTGCCACATATCGATCAAATGGTTGATGCTACAGCCGGACATGAATTGTTAAGTTTCATGGATGCATATTCTGGATACAACCAAATCCTTATGCATTCAGGCGACCAAGAGAAGACAGCCTTTGTGACCAACAAAGGCATTTTTTGTTACAAAGTAATGCCCTTCGGCCTCAAAAATGAGTGAGCTACGTATCAAAGAATGGTCAACAAGATGTTCTCTCAACAGATTGGGAAAACAATGGAAGTTTATGTAACGACATGCTGGTGAAATCTTCGAGATCTGATCAGCATCTGCAGCACTGGGAGAAGCATTCAACATAATGAATAAGTATGGGATGAAGTTGAACCCAACAAAATGTGCATTTGGAGTAGCCTCTGGGAAGTTCTTGGGATATGTTGTCACGCGACGAGGCATTGAAGCAAATCCTGATCAAATCAAATCCATACTTGAAATTCCCTCCCCTACCTGCCCAAAAGATGTCATGTGGCTAGCAGGAGAAGAATTGCTGCTTTAAACAGATTCATCTCCAAGTCTACAGACAAGAGTTTTATGTTCTTCTCAGCCATTAAGAAAGCAAAAAAATTTGAATGGACTCCAGCCTGTGAAGAAGCTCTTAAAGAACTCAAGGGTACTTAACGTCACCACCATTGTTGTCAAAACCACTCGACAACGAAAGACTTTTCCTGTACTTAGGAGTCTCAAATCAAGCTGTGAGCGCTGTCTTGATCAGAGAAGAAAACAGCACCCAACTACCAGTCTACTACGTAAGCAAGGCATTGCTCGATGCGGAATCACGTTACTCACATTGGAAAACTAGTATTGGCTTTGGTAATGTCAGCAAGAAAGCTACGACCCTACTTTCAAGGACACCCGATCACATTATTCAGAGTATCCCCTAAGGAGCATTCTTCATAAGCCGGAGTTATCTGGAAGATTAACGAAATGGGCGGTCGAATTGGGAGAACACGACATCACTTACCAGCCCAGAACAGCAATCAAATCTCAAGCGTTGGCTGACTGTATGCTGACTTCAGTCTCAATCAGAGGGTTTCGATAGATGTAGAAGTCAGTTCAATCCAGACCACATCACTTTGGAAGCTTGCAGTCGACGGTTCTAGCAATAAGAAAGAATGCGGTCTTGGAGTGGTGATCACTACTCCCGATGGAGATATACTACGTCAAGCAATCAAATGTGGCTTCAGGGTTACAAACAATGAGGCAGAGTATGGGGCATTGATAACAGGAATCAGTTTGGCTAAAGAACTTGGAGCAAGTAGAATAGAAGTGATATCAGACTCTCAACTGATAGTCAACCAACTCCAAGGTTCATATCAAGCACGAGATCCTCAAATGTCATCCTACTTAATGAAAGTGAAAGAAATCCAGTCGACATTTGAAGAATTTACAATAACCCAAGTTCCAAGAAGTGAGAATACTCAAGCAGACGCATTGGCTACCCTTGGATCGACGATGCAAGGGGATAAACCACAATCCATTCTGGTAGTGTATTTGAATTGGCCAGCAATTTGGAAAGAGAGCAAGGAGATCACCACCATCACATCAAACGATTCATGGATGACGCCACTCATGAAATATTTGCAAGAAGGACTACTTCTAGAAGACAAAACTGAAGCAAGAAAGATTCAGAGACAGGCAGCAAGATTTACCATATTCAACGGACAGTTATTGAAAAGGTCATTCTCTGGACCCTACTTAAAATGTCTTACTCATGATCAAGCACAACATGTATTGTCAGAATTACATGAATGAGAATATGGAAATCATTCTGGAGGACGTAGCCTCGCTTTACGCGCCCATTCGACTGGGTATTATTGGCCAACTATGAGAATTGATTCAGCTAATTATACGAAGAAATGCGAGAAGTGTCAAAGGTTCGCCTCGATTTCACATCTCCCTCCTGAGAAATTAAATCCCACTCTCTCCCGTGGCCATTAATGAAATGGGGAATGGATATTGTGGGAAAGCTACCAACCGCCCCTGGACAACGAGTCTACATGCTGGCATTAACGGATTACTTTTCAAAGTGGATTGAGGCAGACTCTATCGCCAAGATACGAGATAGAGAAGTTCAATCATTTGTCTGGAAAAAATCATATGTCGATTCGGCATTCCCAAAGAGATTGTGACTGATAATGGTTCACAATTTATCAGCAATCATTTCCAAGACTTCTGCAAAAATTGGGGGATCAAATTAAGTTTTTCAACTCCTCGATTCCCACAAGCTAATGGTCAAGCCGAGTCTTCCAACAAGACAATTTTAAACACTCTAAAGAAAAGATTAGAAAAAGCAAAAGGAGCCTGGGCGGATGAACTACCAGGAGTCTTATGGTCCTATAGGACGACTATCCGTTCCTCCACAGGAGAAACTCCTTTCTCTCTTGCATTTGGGACAGAAACGGTGATACCAACTAAAGAAACCATGCCATCTCCCCGTTACCAATGGCTCAGCGATGATGCGAATCAACAACTTATGAATTTTAACCTGGAAACAATTGAAGAATTGAGGGATCGTGCATCCATTCGACTAGCGGCGCATCGACAAAGAATGACCAGATATTTCAACAAAAAATGTCAGAAGCAGAACATTCAAGGAAGGGGATTGGGTACTACGAAGAGTGTTTCAAAATACAAAAGAAATTGGAGATGAAAGTTGGGGCCAAATTGGGAAGGGCCATACATCATCACAAGAGTTGTTGGACACGGAGCCTACAGATTACAAACAACCGAGGGGAGACAAATTCACAACAGTTGGAATGCAATTCACCTTAAGCGATTTTACCGGTAATTTATGCGTGCATTATTTAAATTTGAAGGTTCAAAGTGGTTTACTACTTTATGTATTGCGATTCGACTTAATAACAGGACTCATTTGAAATATTATCCCAAAATATCATTAAGTCATTAAATTGTTCTACAAAATGCGATAACAAAAAGTTAAAATTACAAAGAAATTCAAATTTCCGGAGCAGCTTCTTCCGGAATACGTTCAGCAACAACTTCAGGCGCAGGAATTTCTTGAACTTGACCAGTCGGCTCAACCTCCATTCGACTAAGTTCTTCATTCTTCTTGTCCATCTCTTGAACTCCAGCCGCTTCCTTGGCATCAGTTATTCTTTCTCAGCCACTTTAGAGTCGACTCTGTAGGCACTGCATTTTTACGCATAAGTCTCTATGATGAGTCTCATTTTGGAGACACTACCTTTTAATTCACGGAGGTCACGGAAAACGGACATTGAAGGGGAATTCAGAATAAACAAGGTTCACTGTTTTCGTTGGTGCTACGTTCGTGTATACGTTCGAACGTCAAACAGATTGCGGGCGTTCGTGCTGCGTTCGATGATGCGTTCGAACGGTGTCGGTAATTCTGGTTTTGCTGCTAGCCTCACATTAAGCCCAATTCGCCCAAACCTTGGCCCACACGTCCAAGCCCACTTAAAACACATATTTAACACATGGAAATCAAAACAAATCTAAAAATCACATACCAAATTAAATAAAATACTTACAGAAATTAAAGAAATTGCATGCCTAATTAAAATCAATCAACAAACTAAATGCCTAATCTAAACCAATCAAATACAATCATACCAAGTTAAAATCAATCAACCAATATATTATTCCCAAACATAAAATATTGTATGCCTAATCAACATAAACTAAATATTCAACCTCCCTAATCCAACACCAAATCATATCCCTTTTTAATACACAAATCCCTTTCCTTGTCAAGCCTAACCCTTTGCCTATAAAAAGAACCATTCACCAACCTTCTCAAGGCTAGCTAGCTCATTCACATAAGAAACACCCAAGCTCATAGACACAATTCTCCCTCACTCTCAATAACAAAAAGATCACAAACCAAAGAACCCCCATCGCCTTGACCAAAACACATCCCAAACAGCCCTAAACACACACATAAAACAGCCCCCGAACCACACCATAACACCACCGAAAATAACACCCAAAACAGTAGCCAAAACATCCCAAAAATAGTAACTAAAATACAACAGCGAAACAGTAGCAGCGGCAGCGAATCGGAGTCAAAACAGCAGCAAAAGACGGAGGATGACGACCCAAAACAGTAAGACAACGAACGAGAGCAGTGAACCAGTGAACCAGAAGAGTTGCGGAGCTTTACCCCTTCCGATCTTCGTGAAACGCGAGTCCGAGAGACGACTTAAAAGGTTAGACCTGAGGGCACTTTTTCATTAGTTTATATTCGTTTCTTTTATTATTGAATTGTATTCACATGAGAGTCATTTATGGATGCGTGTTGTGGGTATTGGATGAATGGAGAGTGTTGTCTCTTGTGGTATATAGGATGGAAACCCAGACGTAAATTCTGTAGCCGAATCCGAATGGACGGTAGTGCGGTCTGTACTTGGGACACAACTCCACGTACCACTTGAGTAAACGGCACCTTCTCTTGGTTTGTGTTGCTTTGGTTTATTTAATTCTTGTCATTTAAATTCTGCATGTTGTTTATTCCCGTATGATACGATCGAGTGCATGGGCTTAGTAAGTGCGATGAAAGGTTCCCTAATTGGAGGGTTAAAATCCTTCACCACGATGCTCTGCCGCACCGATTGATGTGTGTTCGGTTGAATGCGAAATACGTTCAATCGGACATACTTAGTTTGATATGATCGTCTTTATTTTCGTATGCATGATTCAACCGAGTGCATGGGCTTAGTAAGTAGTGCGATGTGAGATCCCCTATGGGGAGGGGCTAAAGCCCTTTACCACGAGGCTTTGCCGCGCCGGTTGATGTGTGTTCGGTTGGATACAAGATACGTTCAATCGGGCACACTATGTTAGTATTATTGCTTTTCATTCTATGTATGCATGATTCAGTCGAGCGCATGGGCTTAGTATGTTGGTCTAAAGGTCCTCTCTTTGAGAGATCAAGAGCCCCAAAAGGCCACCTTTACGGCAGTACTTCGCCGCGCCCCTTTCTTTTATCGTTTATGTATTGCGTCCCTTTCATGCATCAGATCTGTTCCCGTTCGAACGCGTTTACGAACGCAACTCGAACGCGCATGTATTTTGCCTTGTCATGCATCAGGTCTTATTTCTGTTCGAACGCGTTCACGAACGCCATACGAACGTGAGCATTCTGTTTCATTTCCGTTCGAACGCGTTCACAAACGCCACACGAACGAGAGCATTCTGTTTCATTTTCGTTCGAACGCGTTATCAAACGCCATACGAACGCGAACATTCTGTTTACCGTTCGAACGCGTTTACGAACGCTACACGAACGCACACGCACTTTCTTAGTTTCATAATGTATCAGGTCTGGTTTTGTTCGAACGCGTTCTCGGACGCTACACGAACGCGAACCTTTGTTTACCGTTCGAACGCGTTTACGAACGCTACACGAACGTGCACACACTGAACTGAGTCTGTCTTATCATATTCATGCATAATTGCCTCTTGATTATCTTTCTTGTGTTATATAGCCAACCGTATTATTTGTATTCCTGCATTTATCCATTCCATGTGTTCTTGGGATTGTATTCAAGCATGATTAGGCTGTTAGCATGTTATTTGGTTAATAGGTTCATGAGATAGTACTCAAGCATGATTATGATGTCCTAGTTTTCCATATCCTGTGATTGAAATATGTTCATGAGATTGCCATGTGATGTTGCATGTTGTGATGAATTTGTTGATGTATGCATGTGAATCTAGAAGCATGATATTATCGGAAATAAGTGTTACTTAGACTTGATTAAATTATTACATGAATCCTTTGATTACAAGTGACATGAGTAAGGGACCATTCCGAACCCAACGGTTTGAGGTCTTCCCTTGCGAGGGGTGAGTGCGGCCTTAAATCTTTGTCCCGGTTCACACCGGGTGGCGACTCCATGTTATTTAGTACTTCCCAACTAGTGCCGCGAGCCTAGGAACGGCGTCGCCCAGTTTCTGTTGTCCCACAGTCTGGCGACTCCACTGGGGATAGAGAATTGGCCCCGAAAATTGTCTTGTAATGTTTGGATTTATGTTTTAATTGACCTTGTCTATAGTGGATAAAGTGAAGGTTTAATCAAGGGAATTGAGGCTAGGTAATGGTTTGGTGTCTTCCTTCACTCACTACCTTTCTAGAAGGAAAAGCTGTGAAGGCACCTAGATAGCCATCTACTCGTAGCCTTTGTGGTGGACTAATTTGGAGGACTCGTTGTTTATTCCTGACACCAAGCGATAAGAGCCTAAGAGGCTTTGGGTATTTAAGTGAGCCTCGCTCCACCTTCCCTCTGGGGAATCTACAACGAGAAATCCATTTGACAGTCCGTCACACACCATAGCTCATCGGCACGTACCTTAGTGTATAAAAAGGGGTGCGCTCACTTGGTTGCTCGAACCCTTGAGTGGGGAGACCTAGTTGTGGGCCATCCTTCGCCGGTGAGAGCCTTTGTCTATACTCTTGCTAACCCACCTATAGACCGGTTTGTATGATTAAAGTAACAATTATTTCCTTGAGTATGTGCTTGTGGACCATCCTCATTTGGATGCAGTTGGACTATTGTCATAAATACGGGCTTGTTGGACCATTTAAACTGGGGCAAGCTTGTACCATATGACTATTAGGCCCAAAGCTTCTGAAATGTTGATGGGCCATTATGTAAAAATCGTTATGTTATGTTTGCATTATCTCTCTTCTATGCTTGTGTTTGGGAACATCATCGTTTGGATTCATTTGGACTACTTGTCATAAGATATGGGCTTGTTGGGCCATTTAAACTGGGACAAGAACGTATTTTATGACGATTGGGCCGAAGGCTTCTAAGTGTTGATGAGCACCCTGTGCTTGTGTTCGGAATGTTACCATTTGGATTTAGTTGGGCTCCTTGCCATGAGATGTGAACTCGTTGGGCCATTTAAACTGGGATGGGTCACTCTTATGACAGTTGTCCCAAAAGCTTCTAAAATGATAATGGGCCGACTTGTTTGAAAATTTTATTGACTTAGTATGATTATATGTTATATGCCTCTTATGCACCTCATGCACTCCATGCATACATGCATCATGCTAACCTTTGTGTTCCGAAAGCCATAAAAGATTCCCGTTGGGTTAGGGAAGAGGGAAGACTCACCAAAAGACCGGTAACAGACATGAGTACATCCGATAATGATGTATCCCGGATAGATCAGTTGGAAAATGGTTTGGCCAAGATTACTGAACAGTTGCAAGCCTTGACTACTGCCATGACAAATATGGCTGTACCCCGTGCTGGGGGAAAATCTGAGAATGTGAGGCGTGAGGAGCCTCCGAATGTGTTGAGAGATGATATCCCCGCTTTTGATGATGACACGGCAGAGTATGCAACAGCCAGAGTGGTTAAGTCTGGGGGAGAGGCCCACATCAGTATCAGTTAGGGGCGAGGCCCATATCAATATCAGCTCGGAGGCGAGGCCCACATCAGTTACAGTTGGGGATGAGTCCCAGGGCCGAGGCCCACATCAGTATCAGCTCGGGGGCGAGGCCCACGTCAGCTTCAATTTGGGACGAGTCCTAGGGGTCGTGACCAACATCATCACAGTGTCGGGGATGCGTCCCAGGGTCGAGACCCACATTATCAATCAGTTTGGGGATGAGTCCCACGGTTGAGGCCCATATCAGTATGGTTTCAGGGATGAGTCCCAGGGCCGAGGCCCACATCAGTTACAGTTTGGGGATGAGTCCCAGGGCCGAGGCCCACATCAGTATCAGCTCGGGGGCGAGGCCCACGTCAGCTTCAGTTTTGGGACGAGTCCTAAGGTCGTGACCCACATCATCAACAGTGTCGGGGATGCGTCCCAGGGTCAAGACCCACATTATCAATCAGTTTGGGGATGAGTCCCAGGGTTGAAGCCCATATCAGTATGGTTTCGGGGATGAGTCCAAGGGACGAGACCCATGTCAGTGTCAGCTTCAGAAAGGAATCTCCGGGGTGGGGCCCACATTGTCAGCATCAGTTTGTCCAGGATTGGTACTCCGAAAATGGAGCACGGTTCGGAAATGAATCGAAGAAGACCTAACCCAACGGGATAAGAACATTCATACATGCATACACGTAACACATTTTGCATCCTTTCGTGTTTGTTCTGTTTTGTATTCACAGGTTTTGAAGAAGAAAAAGAAAATGGCAAAGACAAGCCAAACAGAAGAGTAACAGTACGATGTCAGCAGTCTCCAAAAATGAATCACATGGGTAAGGCTCATATCGGCAGTATCAGTCTGGAGGCGAGGCCCGTATCAGTATCAGTCTTGGGCGAGGCCCATATCAGTATCAGTCTGGGCGAGGCCCATATCAGCTGTATCTAGTCTGGGGGGGCGGCCCATATCATATCAGTTTAGGGCCAAGCCCACATCATTCTGCGCCGAGGCCCACATCAGCAGAATTTTGGATGAATCCAGGAATGAATCCCAGGGTCGAGGCCCACATCTCAGCAGAATTTTGGAATGAATCCCAGGGTCGAGGCCCACATCAGCAGAATTTTGGAATGAATCAGGGAATGAATCCCAGAGCTGAGGCCGCATCAGCAGAGTTTTGGAATGAATCCGAGGGTCGAAACCCACATCAGCATCAATGAGGGCGAGGCCCATGTCAGTAGCAGTTGGGGCGAGGCCCACTTCAGCAATCAGTTTGGGGATGAGTCTCGAGGGTCGAGGCCCACATCAGCATCATCTGGGGGCGAGGCCCATGTCAGTAGCAGTTGGGTCCGAGGCCCACTTCAACATCAGTTTTGGGGATGAGTCCCAGGGTCGAGGCCCACATTACATCAGATCAGTTCTGCCGAGAATGGCACTCCGAGAATGGAGATATAGTCGGGGAATGGACAGCTCGAGAATGAGCACGCCGAGAATGGCACTCAGAGAAGAGATGATGAGATAGTCCGGGAATGGACAGCTCGAGATTGAGCACGCCGAGAATGGCACTCCAAGAATGGAGATATAGTCCGGGAATGGACAGCTCGAGAATGAGCACGCCAAGAATGACACTCCGAGAATGGAGATATAGTCCGGGAATGGACAGCTCGAGAATGAGCACGCCGAGAATGGTAATCCGAGAATGGAGATATAGTCCGGGAATGAACAGGCCGAGAATGGCACTCCGAGAATAGAAGCAACAGTCCGGGAATGGACATCTCACAGTAATAGTTCAGGAATGGACATCTCACAGTAACGGTTCGGGAATGAACCACCTTACAGTAACAGTTCAAGAACAAAGCCACACGGTCAGCTCAGATCAAAGAACAAAACTCAAGGGGAAGAAGAAAGCCTCATATCAGTATAGTTTGAGAACAAAGCTCAAGGGGAAGAAGAAAGCCTCATGTCAGCATAATTTGAGAACAAAGCTCAAGGGGAAGAAAGCCTCATGTCAGTATAGTTTGAGAACAAAGCTCAAGGGGAAGAAGCCTCATATCAGTATAGTTTGAGAACAAAGCTCAAGGGGAAGAAAGCCTCATGTCAGTTCAGTTCGGGAATAAAGCTCGGGAGGAATAAAGCCTCATCTCAACAGTCCGGGAATAAAGCTCAGGAGGAATAAAGCCTCATCTCAACACAGTTCGGCAACAAAGCTCGGAGGAATAAAGCCTCATCTCAACAGTTCGGGAATAAAGCTCGGGAGGAATAAAGCCTCATCTCAACACAGTTCGGGAACAAAGCTCGGAGGAATAAAGCCTCATCTCAACAGTTCGGGAATAAAGCTCGGGAGGAATAAAGCCTCATCTCAACACAGTTCGAGAATGAACGAGCCGGGAACGGCAATCCGAGAATAGAGCAGAGTTCAAGAATGAACAAGCCGGAATGGCACTCCAGGAATGGAAGTAAAGTTCAGGAATGAACAGGCCGAGAGTGGCACTCCAAGAATGGAAGCACGGTTCGGGAATGAACCAGGGGTCGCAGCACCTCACCATCCAACTCAACCCGAGGCGGCAGCCGAGCCAGGTAAGTGAAAATGCATTGCATACCTTTGTGTTTGTTCTGTTTTGTGCTCGCAGGTTCAAAGAAAGGAGAAAGCGGCAGGAATGAGCCAAGCAACGCCAAAGCAATTTCAGTTTTCGGGATGAGTCCCAAGGGGCGAGGCCCATATCAGCTTAGGGGCGAGGCCCATATCATGTCATCTCCAGGTATGGAGACAAACATCAGTTCAGGCGAGGGCGAGGTCCCTATAGTCAGCGGTGTTGGGTCGAGGTGCCCCCGTTGTCCATTGTAGTTCCGGGTCGAGGTGCCCAGGGTCGAGGTGCCCACTACATCATCAGTTCTAGGGCGAGGTCTCCCTATGGTCAGCGGTGTTGGGTCGAGGTGCCCAGGGTCGAGGTGCCCCCGTTGTCCATTGTAGTTCCGGGTCGAGGTGCCCAGGGTCGAGGTGCCCACTACATCATCAGTTCTAGGGCGAGGTCCCTATAGTCAGCGGTGTTGGGTCGAGGTGCCCAGGGTCGAGGTGCCCCCGTTGTCCATTGTAGTTCCGGGTCGAGGTGCCCAGGGTCGAGGTGCCCACTAGTTCTCATCCCTTTCAGGGCGAGGTCCCTATACTCAGCGTGTTGGGTCGAGGTGCCAGGGTCGAGGTGCCCCCGTTGTCAGTTACAATTTATTGGGACGCGTCCCAGGATCGAGGTCCGCTGCAGTACTCAACTCAACACATGGTAAGTCAAGTGGCAGCTGGCGAGCCAGGTAAGTGAAAATGCATTGCATAACTTTGATAGGATTGTCACTGTTGCACATTACACAAGTCCCATTAAAGTGAGGGCGACTGTAGGCACTGCATTTTTACGCATAATCCCTATGATAAGTCTCATTTTGGAGACAATACCTTTTAATTCACGGAGGTCACGGAAAACGGACATGGAAGGGGAATTCAGAATAAACAAGGTTCACTGTTTTCGTTGGTGCTACGTTCGTGTATACGTTCGAACGTCAAACAGATTGCGGGCGTTCGTGCTGCGTTCGATGATGCGTTCGAACGGTGTCGGTAATTCTGGTTTTTCTGCTAGCCTCACAATAAGCCCAATTCGCCCAAACCTTGGCCCACACGTCCAAGCCCACTTAAAACACATATTTAACACATGGAAATCAAAACAAATCTAAAAATCACATACCAAATTAAATAAAATACTTACACAAATTAAAGAAATTGCATGCCTAATTAAAATCAATCAACAAACTAAATGCCTAATCTAAACCAATCAAATACAATCATACCAAGTTAAAATCAATCAACCAATATATTATTCCCAACATAAAATATTGTATGCCTAATCAACATAAACTAAATATTCAACCTCCCTAATCCAACACCAAATCATATCCCTTTTTAATACACAAATCCCTTTCCTTGTCAAGCCTAACCCTTTGCCTATAAAAGAACCCTTCACCAACCTTCTCAAGGCTAGCTAGCTCATTCACATAAGAAACACCCAAGCTCATAGACACAATTCTCCCTCACTCTCAATAACAAAAAGATCACAAACCAAACCCTCATCGCCTTGACCAAAACACATCCCAAACAGCCCTAAACACACACATAAAACAACCCCCGAACCACACCATAACACCACTGAAAATAACACCCAAAACAGTAACCAAAACATCCCAAAAACAGTAACTAAAATACAGCAGCGAAACAGTAGCAGCGGCAGCGAATCGGAGTCAAAACAGCAGCAAAAGACGGAGGACGATGACCCAAAACAGTAAGACAACGAACGAGAGCAGTGAACCAGTGAACCGAAAGAGTTGCGGAGCTTTACCCCTTCCGATCTTCGTGAAACGCGAGTCCGAGAGACGACTTAAAAGGTTAGACCTGAGGGCACTTTTTCATTAGTTTATATTCGTTTCTTTTATTATTGAATTGTATTCACATGAGAGTCATTTATGGATGCGTGTTGTGGGTATTGGATGAATGGAAGAGTGTTGTCTCTTGTGGTATATAGGATGGAAACCCAGACGTAAATTCCGTAGCCGAATCCGAATGGACGGTAGTGCGGTCTGTACTTGGGACACAACTCCACGTACCACTTGAGTAAATGGTGTTAGACATTATGTCCCATAGCGTCACTGTTTGTAAATGATATTGTATTATTGTACAAAATTAACTATGTGATGATAATGAAATTGTCTTTTGCCGTTTTGTAATATTATTTACTTTGATTTATAAATGGCGAAAGTCCATATGATTAGTACTGGATTGAGATGATATGAGACAGTATCAATCCATAAAAGTTTAATCATTAAATATCCCTAGTCGGAGTATTATCGAGATCGGACATCGATAATGCGGAATAGACTAGTATTACGCTTGTGCACGTTGTGAGGGCACAACGGCATAGTTCTCATATATTTAAGTATTGGATACTTATGCAAGTGCGATAGGAGGTTGTGTTTTACCGATGGTACGGAAAACAGCTTCGCTCTGGATAGACCCCGCGGAATCCCATTGGTAGTATGTCTAGGTGTCTATGGGAGG
Source organism: Zanthoxylum bungeanum (assembly GCA_019454045.1). Lineage (NCBI taxonomy): Eukaryota > Viridiplantae > Streptophyta > Magnoliopsida > Sapindales > Rutaceae > Zanthoxylum > Zanthoxylum bungeanum. The sequence goes on along the minus strand of SKCR01032226.1, from coordinate 208,879 downwards.
CCGCATCAGGGTAGGTGTATATGGTCTTAACCTGAGACTTACATCGCTAGTACTTGCGACAATCGGTAAACTTTGGTTTTGGTGGTTGGGACCTTAACCGGTTCTGTGTACACCTCTTCTGGGTTTATCGAGAATCGTAGTGTACTGGATGTGATGTCAAGATGGAAGTATCGCTTCAGACATATGGAGGTGATGATCACGCAGGACACAGAACTAGTACTCTATAAAAGGTTGCAACCGTCGGGACAATATGACTAGGTCAGGATTGTCCGATTTAAAGAGACTAGCATGTGATCATCCGATACTGGATCGATGTACGCAATACTACGGTATACTACGCTTGATATAGATCTTATATTCCTATAAGAATATTTCTGGAGAATTGGGTAGGCATGGCGTTTTGCTAGAAGCCAACCTTGTCTTGTAAATCGTTAGAACGTAGTACGAGGTACGTGCGTGTTCGGATTATCGCGACGACCGTATTTACTGCCAACATATCCGGAGATCTCTTGGGTCGCTTCCTGAAGATTCACCTATGATATTTGATTCGGACTTAATTAATCTTGGATTAATTGCGGAGAAACTTTATCTCGGATAAAGTGCCTTATTTAGAGAGAGAACGATTAATTGGAATTAATCGATAAAATTATTATATTCGATATAATAATTGAAATTCGATTTCGACGCGAAATTAAAATTAGATTTTAATTCGGGCATACGAGTTAATTTAGAATTAATTCGTTAGCGACGTAAATAATAATTTCGCTAGGCGCGATTATTTATTTAAATTCGATTTAATTAACGTCGCGACGCAAGTTCGGTATTTCGGAAATATCGAACCCGAACGGCTGGTGAGTGCACGTGGGCCCGCTTTCATTTGGAAATGTGTGGGGCCCACATGACACTGTCATTATATGTATTATTTTATTGATAATGCATTGCATGGTGATAGTGTATAATACACTCAATTGTTATGCATGGAATTTGAGTGTTTGACACTCTAAGCCTTTGCATGGTTTGTGTCATAGATTTATTATTATTTAATAAATATTATGGCATAAATATAAATTGATTTTTGGTATCAAAAATCAATTAGAAAAATCTCTCTTCTCTCTCTCACATTGCCGAAAACTGCATGCAGTTTTTGGTCTTCATCTTCTTCATTTTGGTTGCCAAAAGCTTGAAGATAGTGTGGTTGTTTGGAACATCTTCTCACATGCAAGGCTAGCACCTTCAAGGGATCAAAAGAGGTGATAGGGGGAAACTATCATAGAGCTTGGAATACACAAAGCTTGGAGCTTTCCACATCTTGTCTCCCTTGGCCGAAAATCATCAACCTTGGAGCTTCCATCTTGGCTTGATTTTCTACATCACAAAAGTTGGTAAGTATGATTCCGCCATACTTCATCTTTTATATATATTCATTGTTGTATTTCACATGCTTAATCTTTCCTTGGGACATATTATAGAAACCAACAAACGGCACCTTCTCTTGTTTTGTGTTGCTTTGGTTTATTTAATTCTTGTCATTTAAATTCTGCATGTTGTTTATTCCCGTATGATACGATCGAGTGCATGGGCTTAGTAAGTGCGATGAAAGGTTCCCTAATTGGAGGGTTAAAATCCTTCACCACGATGCTCTGCCGCACCGATTGATGTGTGTTCGGTTGAATGCGAAATACGTTCAATCGGACATACTTAGTTTGATATGATCGTCTTTATTTTCGTATGCATGATTCAACCGAGTGCATGGGCTTAGTAAGTGCGATGTGAGATCCCCTATGGGGAGGGGCTAAAGCCCTTTACCACGAGGCTTTGCCGGTTGAGTTGATGTGTTTCGGTTGGATACAAGATACGTTCAATCGGGCACACTATGTTTAGTATTATTGCTTTTCATTCTATGTATGCATGATTCAGTCGAGCGCATGGGCTTAGTATGTTGGTCTAAAGGTCCTCTCTTTGAGAGATCAAGAGCCCCAAAAGGCCACCTTTACGGCAGTACTTCGCCGCGCCCCTTTCTTTTATCGTTTATGTATTGCGTCCCATTTCATGCATCAGATCTGTTCCCGTTCGAACGCGTTTACGAACGCAACTCGAACGCGCATGTATTTTGCCTTGTCATGCATCAGGTCTTATTTCTGTTCGAACGCGTTCACGAACGCCATACGAACGTGAGCATTCTGTTTCATTTCCGTTCGAACACGTTCACAAACGCCACACGAACGAGAGCATTCTGTTTCATTTCCGTTCGAACGCGTTATCAAACGCCATACGAACGCGAACATTTTGTTTACCGTTCGAACGCATTTACGAACGCACACGCACTTTCTTAGTTTCATAATGTATCAGGTCTGGTTTCGTTCGAACGCGTTCTCAGACGCTACACGAACGCGAACCTTCTGTTTACCGTTCGAACGCGTTTACGAACGCTACACGAACGTGCACACACTGAACTGAGTCTGTCTATCATATTCATGCATAATTGCCTCTTGATTATATTTTTCTGTGTTATTATAGCCAACCGTATTATTTGTATTCCTGCATTTATCCATTCCATGTGTTCTTGGGATTGTATTCAAGCATGATTAGGCTGTTAGCATGTATTTGTTAATAGGTTCATGAGATAGTACTCAAGCATGATTATGATGTTCCTAGTTTTCCATATCCTGTGATTGAAATATGTTCATGAGATTGCCATGTGATGTTGCATGTTTGATGAATTTGTTGATGTATGCATGTGAATCTAGAAGCATGATATTATCGAAATAAGTGTTAGACTTGAATTAAATTATTACTGAATCCTTTGATTACAAGTGACATGAGTAAGGGACCATTCCGAAACCAACGGTTTGAGGTCTTCCCTTGCGAGGGGTGAGTGCGGCCTTAAATCTTTGTCCCGGTTCACACCGGGTGGCGACTCCATGTTATTTAGTACTTCCTAACTAGTGCCGCCAGCCTAGGAACGGCGTCGCCCAGTTTCCGTTGTCCCACACTTCTTCACTTTTCTCTTCCTCATCACCCTCGTTGGAAGAAGAAATTCCTACCAGTAATCGATCATACTCTTGAATCCATTTCTCTGGTTCCCAAGCTGCGGTATTCCCTTCAAGGAAATCCTTCATCAGATTACTTCGTTCTTTCATCATAGATTCGAGAGCAATCCCTTCAAGATGCTCAAGTAACTCATCATTCTCCTTCTTTACATTTTCAAATGCATCCTTATAACCTCCAATTGTAACCTCAGAAGTTTCCCTCTCCATCTTAAGAGTAGCATTCACCTCCTTCAACTCCTTTTCCAATTCTGCATTCTTTTTTCCAAACGACTTCATTTGGACCATCTCCTTTTTCATTGCTGCGAATGATTTTTTCCATTTCTCTTTGCTTCCTGAGATTCGATTCAACATACCGTTGCATGTGTAAGTTACACTCCATTGCCTGAAAAAAGCATTCCATTAGAATCCATTCTACAAATTATAATAAAAAAATTTTATTTACTTTTTTACTTGGTAATTTAAAGCCGCAGCCTTCTTCATTGACTCGACGGGGCCTATTTTGGTTAGCCTTTGCTCATCCTCTTCCAGCAGAAGCTTCTTGATAAAAGGGTCAAGGCTTGATGGGTCAGAAATTGCAGTCGACCCTGATGGAATCCTGACAATTATATTGTCAATGTCCTCACTTTCAACCGCTTTCCTTTTCCCCTTTGACAATGATTTCAGTCGACTGCCCTTTAGCCTTGGGAGTTTCAGTCGACACAACCTGTTGTAATTCAGGAACCTCCACCTCTGGCTCCTTTATCTTAAGCTTCCTAGCCTTCTTTCGGCTTTTTAATTCATCAATTGATGCTACCTTTATTGGTCTCGACATCATGTCCTCTGCGCATAAAATTTCTTTTGGAGTTAAAGTCTTTATAAACAACACCTTTCCGTATAAAGCTCGAATCGACCAAGTACAGTAGATGACTTCCAATACGTGTTTACAAAGTGCCAAAGGGGTAGATGTACCTTATGATTCGAAGATTTCTTTCCACACTAATGTTGCCCTTAATCTCTTCTCTACCAAGACTATTCTCCAATCTCTTTGTTCGACGGGAAGGGCAAGAAGAGCTTTAGTATTGGATAAAATTTGAGGAGTTTTGTCGAATAAACTGTTTCGAAATGGACCTGCAAAACAAACAATCCACACATTAGCGTCAAACGACAACAACATTGATAAGTTATCAATAATAGAAGGAACTGATACTCACTAAATACACTCCAATATTCTGAGACACGACCCATTCCTGTCGACCCAAAGATACCCGCATTCCTCACAAAGAAATAATCCAACTGCCAATTACCTCTATCATTCGTTGGAAGCCCCATTACTATTTGTTCCCTCTTACGACGAAGATACAAAGTATACCTCCCTTTTTCAGTTAAGTGCTCATTTAGGTAGTATGAGTATACTACATCCTTCACCTCAAAGAACAACCCTTGTTCAAATGCTAAGCATTCAATCGACAATAAAATCCTCCAAGCGTTCGGCATCAGCTGTGAAGGAGCGATCCCATAATGATCCAAAACTTCCCAAGCTAACCTCGGAATGGGGAATCTAAGCCCATTAGAAAACGGTACTACATAAAATCCAATCCACCCAGGAATTTTATAGTCGATTATTTCATTCGGCATGGGTACTTTCAACTCCATTGATCTAGGAAATTTGTACTTACTCCTAATTTCCATCAGCATACCAGCCGTCATTCGACTAGCTGGGTTCTTGGTTAGCAAGTTGGTTGGCTCACTTGTGCTCACTGCTCCACTAAACTCCCCAACTGCTGCCAATGATCTAATAGGAATTGCATGGACAGGAATTTCACGCGACAAAATGGTAACAGGTCCCTCCTCGGGAAATTCTTGACGCGACCAGTCCCTTAATAATATTTCTTCAGTAGATTCACTCGACGATACTTCTACAAATTTATCAATCTGTTCACCTAAACTTTCTAAAGATTCTCCACTCGACATATTCTACTCGACAAGTTACAAACAAATAATTTCTAAGATTTAGGTTTCTTAAGGATCAAATTCTACTCACCTCTCCAAACACAAATCCACCAAATAGCGTATGATTCAAAAGATCAAACAACCTAATTTAGCTAAGAACAGTTTGAAGCTACTCTATGAATATTCAAAGGAAAAGAAGAACGCGAAGAAAGTTTTGAAGAGTACCTTGGAGCCTTGAAGTTTTTCTCCCAACTTGTTGATCCTGTGAATGGAGCAAATGAACCTATCAAGCCACTCTTATACTACTTCTTTTGGCGGTTCTTTTCCCGCCAAAAGACTCATCGTTATTCGCGTTAGGTTTTACTTCATTAAACGACACGTGGAAGATCTAGGAAATATAAAATATTTCGTCGAATAGAATGATGAATTCTGGATTATCACAACTTGACATCACTTGCTCTCAGCAACAAAATTCTCTTCACAACTGCCTTCACCATTTGCAACGACATCATTAGATATGAAGGTTGCTTTCATTCAAGAAAAACAAATTGGGTAAACCCCGGTGCATGCCTTATAATCACTCGACACATGACAAATATATTGAATAGATTATGCATTCGACACATTTCAAGTGGAACTCCTGAACCTACATTCGGTTCAGTCGACCAAGGGACATTCCCCATGACTCTTGTCGAGTCAAGTGGAACTCCTAAACCTACATTTGGTTCAGTCGACCAAAGGACATTCCCCATGACTCTTGTGGAGTCAAGTGGAACTCCTGAACCTACATTCGGTTCAGTCGACCAAGGGACATTCCCCATGACTCTTGTCGAGTCAAGTGGAACTCCTGAACCTACATTCGGTTCAGTCGACCAAGGGACATTCCCCATGACTCTTGTGGAGTCAAGTGGAACTCCTGAACCTACATTCGGTTCAGTCGACCAAGGGACATTCCCCATGACTCTTGTGGAGTCAAGTGGAACTCCTGAACCTACATTCGGTTCAGTCGACCAAGGGACATTCCCCATGACTCTTGTCGAGTCAAGTGAAACTCCTGAACCTACATTCGGTTCAGTCGACCAAGGGACATTCCCCATGACTCTTGTGGAGTCAAGTGGAACTCCTCAACCTACATTCGGTTCAGTCGACCAAGGGACATTCCCCATGACTCTTGTCGAGTCAAGTGGAACTCATGAACCTACATTCGGTTCAGTCGACTAAGGGACATTCCCCATGACTCTTGTGGAGTCAAGTGGAACTCCTGAACCTACATTCGGTTCAGTCGACCAAGGTACATTCCCCATGACTCTTGTGGAGTCAAGTGGAACTCCTGAACCTACATTCGGTTCAGTCGAGCAAGGGACATTCCCCATGACTCTTGTGGAGTCAAGTGAAACTCCTGAACCTACATTTGGTTTAGTCGACCAAGGGACATTCCCCATGACTCTTGTCGAGTCAAGTTGAACTCCTGAACCTACATTCGGTTCAGTCGACCAAGGGACATCGCCATGACTCTTGTCGAGTCAAGTGTAACTCCTGAACCTACATTCAGTTCAGTCGACCAAGGGACATTCCCCATGACTCTTGTCGAGTCAAATGGAACTTCTGAACCTACATGCGGTTCAATTGACCAGAGGATGTTCCTCATTACTTATGTCGAGTCAATCGTACTCATGGATCTTCATAATGATCAGACGACCAAGAGTCGATCCTCATAAGGTTCATGTCGAGTCAAGATAAGGTCCTAGACTTTCTCTTCCAGTTGACACAAGTTGTATGATATGTACTCATGAATCTTCATAATGTTTAGTCAACAAGGGAACATTCCTCATAAGTCAAGTCGAATCAAAGTCTAGGAATAAAACTTCCTCTGCCCAGATGATACATGCGATATATTCCAAAACCCACATTTTTCACTTACTCTTATAAACCATTCGACAAAAGGTGATACATTCTTATCACATGCTTTTATGATTAGTATCATACGACACAAATGTATATACTCTCTAAAACAAAACTTTTTGACTTAGAGAGTATGGGACAAACTGTACGAACCAAAATTGGGCCAAGGATAAAACCGTCTTTTACCTTAAAAGCCCAAAATAGTGTGCAAAGCCCAAAATAGTGTGCAAAGCCCAAAATGGTATGCAAAGCCCGAAAGTAAAGACTAGGCCCAAAAGATTTCTGTATTATTGTATTACAATTAAGTCATAAGCTTAAATACAAAACCCCCTAATTATATCAACTACTCTTCTTCTACTTTGCCCGACACAAAACTTATTCCCACCTGCTCAGACTTTCTATCAAATGCACAAGGCACGTGGTGGGACTTACGCCAGCTGCCAAGGATGATAATTTTCATCTATAAATAGGAACGAAATTCGAGAAATAAAGGCAGAGCTTCACTTCTTTCATCCAAGTCTGATACATTTTATTCAGATACTGGTTCTATTTCCCATTTCTAAAAGTATTTATCATCGCCCTCACGGCCATCCAAACAAAGTTGAGGCAATAATAAACCTCAACTTCACTTTTTTACATATTTACTGATCATTTCATACTACTGACTTGGGCGTCGGAGTGTCCCCGGTACCTACCACACCGGTGGGCAGTCTACTTCCATTCATTTTTCTTTGTTTTGCAGGATCGTTAGTGCCCCAATTTACAAATTCTGATTGTGGACCTCGGCCGAATTCCAGCCTCCACAGGCTGTATGGGAGTAGTTTTGGTGCGGCAATGGGGCTGTACGGGAGTGTAGTTTTGTTGCGGCAATGGAGGCTTTTTGATTTTATGATTTTCGGTTATTGAGAGTGAGGGAGGAGAAGAGAATTCTTTGTTGCTTATGGCTTGTTATGCGTGAATGCTATGAGTCTTTTTGTGTGAATGAGCTAGGGTTTGGATGTGTGGTGAAGGCTTCTTTTTATAGGCAATGGTGAATCCATGTTTGAAAAGGAAATGGACCAATTAGTGTTTTACAAGGAAAATTTATATTTGATTGGGGACAATATTTGTTTTATTTAGGTAGGGATATATTTTATATTTTACTTGATTTATTTTAATATCTCATGTGTTAAATATGTGTTTTATTAATTTGGATATGTTTTATGGGCTTTGGTGGGCTAATTGGGCTTGATGTGAGGCTAGCAGCAAAACCAGAAGTACCGACACCGTTCAAACGCTACACGAACGCCCGTAGTCTGCTTAACGTTCGAACGTGTTAACGAACGCAGCACGAACGGAAGCAGCGAACCTGTGAATTGAATCTGATGACATACTTATTCTAAATTTCCCTTTCCGACGTCCGTTTCCCGCAACTTCCGTGACTTAAAATGTAGTGTCTCCAAATGAGACTCATCATAGGGACTTACATGCAAAATGCAGTGCCTACAGTCGCGTTCGTATCTACGTTCGAACGAGACTGTCCAGTGTGTGTACGTTCGTGTTGCGTTTGATAACGCGTTCGAACGAAGTGTTCCAGGGAGTTCACGTTCGTGTAGCGTTTGATAACACGTTCGAACGGAATGATTCCAGTGTGTTTGCGTTCGAGTTGCGTTTATGATGCGTTTGAACAAACTAAGTCAGAAGGTCTACGTTCGAGTTGCGTTTGAAGACGCGTTCGAACGTTCTTAGGCAGAAGGCTTGCGTTCGAGTTGCGTTTGAAGACGCGTTCGAACGTTCTTACGAAATTTCAGATTTAAGCCTTTGCGTTCATCGTTCGAACGGGTTTTTCATGCACATACTATATTTTTTTTCAGAAATTTTCTTAACTACGCATGTGATTTACTATCTAACAACACCGTTAATAAATTCTTAAGATTGTTGTTCAAATTATTGTCATTAAACAAGAGAATAACATGCATTAAAACAAACAGATCCAGAACATAAAATCAGACCTACACAATCATGCATAAGCCCTAGAACATAGAAACCAGAAAAACCTGATGAATCCAAGTCGAGATCTCTCTATCCTTAAGAACTTATTAGCCTCCGTCTCTGGTGCTTCACGGATTCGAATTGGTCAATGTTCTCCCAGGATAACTTGATTGCTTCTTGTTCAAGGAGCACTCCTTAACAAGTATTTGAACTTGAAAATTGGTGGAACTCTCTCTAAAACAAAAGAAATCTTACTCTAAAATTCGGATGTTCTTGAATCTATTAGAAAATTGGACAAAATGCCTCTTTTATAAGGAGAGGAAATGTGCCAAAAGAACACCCCTTGGGGTGTGGTGCAACCCTCCAAAGGGTTGTACCCCTCTTATGCACCCCTTGCATTCAAAAGACATATACATACATCCTTTAATGAATATTACAAGAATTTCCAATAATAAATGTCACCCCTAAGTATATACAATTTGGCTTCTCATCGAACCCCGTGATGACACGTAGTGAACGTTAGCCCAGTAGAACATGATTGTATCATGTATGGATGCGTTATTGCGTTTGATGGATTGAAAAACTGTATTGTATTATGACTGGCCACACAAACAAAAGTGATTTGATAAGTTTGCTTATTATCCTTGTGTTGGGAGGCTTGAATGAGGGAGACCCTCCATCTTAATCACCTTAAGTATCCCAATAATAATCACATGCCTACATAAATGTTTTATATCAAGATATTGGACCTGGATTACTATGGCTTCGAAGCACTTTCAAATGTTTGGATTTGTCCAAACTCCAAAGTGTTGGACCATTTTTTTTTTCCTATTTTCGAAAAATATATTTGATAATACAGTATAATTTCACAAGTACATATATATATATTTAAAAGTGGGATGGCAACATGCCCATATAATACGGGATAATAATGGATTGGTTATGGTTTATTAATCAACGGGTATGAAAAATTATATTCAACCCAAAAGTATCAATTCCTGCTCATATGAAAACTTTTAAAACTTTTACCTTTATTATAACGAAAATATCAATATGTAGCCGTCCGTCCAACTTAACAAATAAAGAAAATTATACCCGTACTCAAATAAAGAAAATTATACCCGTACTCAACTCTAATGCACCAAATCTTAGGGATAATAAAATTGTGTCCCTCAACAACTTAACCTATATGATATATTAAACTTGAAATCTGTAAATTCATTCCGAGTAAGAGTAACGAGGCAGTTGCCAGTTGTGCTTATTTAGTTATTGATGGAGCTATAAAGGAGTTGAATTGCTTTATTGTACATATGAAAGGAATGATAAGAAGTTAAAAGCACTTTTTATTACACAGAAACAAACAACATGGATACTCACTACTAGTAGTTATTCTTTTTAATCCCACATATATAATGGGCTCTCAAGTACACACATACATACAGCTTTCCAATTGAATGGAAACCCCCTAAACATCGTGACAATCTAACAATCCGATGTTAGATTTGGATCTCTATGGGCCATCTGTACATCTCTTCATCCGGAACTGGGAGAGCCGTGGTCATCAACCCGGTTGCAGAGTCGTAGGTGAAATCAGTTTCGGTGCTGCCCACAGTGCATTTCAGTGGACGCTGAGAAGAATAAACACCAAATCTTCCACATCCCCTTACCTTGAGAGAGATGGTTGCAGTTTGAGATCGGTTTTCACCGAGAGAGTTGGTCAGTTCAGAAGAAACTTCACCATCAAAGAGCTCTGGCTTCTTGTCACCCATGTGGACTTCCACATTCTCCACAGCACCTCCGCTGTTGAACATGTCAAGTAATCCTATTGCTGCAAATGAAATGTTTGAAGTGATCTCCTGCATAATGTAAATGATCGTTCAGTAAACCACTGTTATTGAACACCACTGGACTAGAACTTGAAAAGTTATTTCAAAAGAATTTAAGAAAAAACTCACCTTCAGTGGGCAGAAATGAAATAGCTCATACTCGAGAACTTTAAGTGTTACTGGCACTGAAGCATCTTTTGGCAACCGTACAACCTCACCTAATGTAGGAAAGAAATTCCATTCAGCATAGTCCGAATACCAGTCTTATGAACTTATAAATACTTTTTTGAGAATGCAAAAAAAATCAAAAAATGGACAGGTCTGTTCAGAATTTGCTCAGCTCTTTTTTCACTTTCATCAAGTTCCATTATGAAACAAAATTGACAAGGCATTGAAAGAAGAAAATTATTTCAACATCATTCAATGAATAAACCTTTTCTCCCAGTCACCAGTCAGGAAGAAATGGAAAATCAGAATGCTAAAAATACCTGATCTATGTGCATAAACTATTGCCTCCCCATTCCAATCTGCACCAGCTATCTGAGCCAAGTTTTCAACATCAGTTGCACGGACAGATGCGGTGAGGGTACCTGGAGATACATCATGAATGCGAGTTTTCTTTGTGATCTTGCACCAACCAGCACCTTGACAGTTGAACACACCAACAACACCCGAGCATTTGTTCATATTCCATACCTTGAGCAAGCTGCAACAAAAAAATCTTGAGATAAGTCTCTGCTCAAATGTGTATGTTTAAGAAGTAAGAAAGAACGGTTCATAATGAAAATGAAAGTAGGAAACCTAGTCCCATCTCGAGCAGGATCAACAAAGAGACAGTCACGTGTAGGCCTCCCAGGCAGTTGGGCACGGAGAACTGATCCATCGGGAAGTACCAGCTTCCTCAACAGGTCGAAGTTGTGGTTGCCTGGCTTGTCACTGCATAAACAAGAGTAAAACAGAGATTACTTCCATCTCTTATATGAACCATGATGGACGAAGTAATTTAAGTTAAGCACGGCGGCAATACCTAACATAGATTGCACATCCACCAATTGCACGAGCGGCACCATGATAATCTGCAGCTGGGTGTAAACTCTGCAAATCATAAATCTCGTCATCCCAATTCCAATTGTTTTTTCTATGAAGCCCATCTCTCAAACATAATTTGTCAAAAAGGATCACAAACTATGAGATAAACAATTTCAAGTATGTTATTTCTAAATTCTAATGTACTAGTCCTATAACTTATCTGCACAAGAAAGAAATTATTCTGTTTTTACTTACATGGAACATATCCCAGTCAGGTTGCATAAATTCTCCAAGGAAAAGAGTGTTGTAAGCGACAGAAGAAATGTGGATGGTATGGGAGGCAGGGTCCCGTGGATAGAAGTCATCAGAAGCCCTAACCACAGCAGTCTGCTTGGCACTATAGATACCATCAGTGTTATGACACATGCAAGCAATGCATCCATTGTCGGCGAAGTTTCGTGCAATCGAGGCCTCCAATGCCTGGACATAGCTCCGAGTGATAGAAACTCTACCACCGTGGCCAGCACCAAGGGTCTCAATAATGTTTTGCACATCAACTTTCACTCCATCTACTCCACAGGAAGCCAGATAGGCATGAAGCTCATTGTAGAAGTTGAAAACCTTCTTTGGATGGACCAAACCCAAGCCATGAACAGCAAGGCTGTCCATAACTATGTCAGGTTGATTGCCCATCACACCAGGGGACTGAACAGGGTATGCTAGTGCAGTGTCATAATGCTCCATACCATCAGCGGCAGGTTTTACTCCGCCCCAGTAACCAGCTAATGCATGCCATACATACACATACCTACATCAGAAATCACACACAATTAACTTATGAGAAATATGGACAATGATTTTTTACTTTATTGAGGATTTACACGGGAGTAAACTGAAAAAATAATTTCATTGATATATTCATTAAGCAGTTAAACAATATGCTTAAGTAGCAAAATCACTGCCTTGAACAACGAATTCACTATGAACTCAACATGTCAGTCCCGTATAAGATAATTTTAACCAATTAATGGCATAGCAAGAAACAATAAAATTTGTAAAGGATTTTATCACATGTTATCTCCATATTGTTGGTCCAAAATGTTTGTGCCAAAATGTTCTAATAGTGGCAGAAAACACAAAACACTGGCCACTTACTTCACATTGTGATGCTGCCTAGCTTCATCTACAACGAGCTTGAGGCCTGGGACCTGCTCATTATTCTGGTCATTCTTTTGGAATTTTGAGTTCTCTTTGATTCCTGTGAGCCTGCTTGCAAACCTGCAAGACATATTGCCAATAAATTAACATTCAACTGTTTCAATTTCGAAATTGTCAAAGGCCATTCCATTACATACAAAACATTCTTTTAATTTTGGGGGAGAAGAAAGAAAACTTACTGTGCTCCTTCTTGTACAATGCAATTACTTTCCTCTTTGGATTTATTTTCAATCTGTTGCCAACCATCATCTATGATAAGAAATTTCGGGGGAGTCCCTCCAGCTGACAGACTGCAATGATTACAAATGTAGAATTCAGTCATTCATCCAGTTATCATAATTGATACTTCAATAAAATTTAGATGCACATAACTTACATGTCTAGCTGATTTCAGCTATCATTACTAAATTACCTTTTAAGGCCTTCGTCAACACCCTCGGCTGTAACGTCAGTGTAGAAAGCATCCCATGTGCACCAGCCAAACCAGTCAAGAAAAGAAGGCAACTATACACAACGAACATATAGATATGAAATTCCTTAGTAAGTTCGCTTCCAACATTACGATACTACCAAAAACATTTACTATCATTTCGAACTCAAAAAATAGTAAGCTTCCTTACCCTTTTCTTCTCTCGATGAACAAAAGTTTGCATGTGTTTTTCTACAGCCCTGTTTCACGGAAAACTCATTCATTAAGTAACTATGAGTGAGGTCCAAACCAAGAGAGATACGACATCTTGCAACACAAAGCACAATTCTTGTAGTCTCTCATGATTGGCCAAAATTCCAGAGCAACATATGTAACAGTGTAAATACAAGACTAAAATGGAGTGTTCAAGTAAAAGTTGAGGACTCACTTCACAGCCTGGCTGATTACTTCAAAAGGATTAGTCCCAGCATGCATGTAGACAAGGTAAAGTCCTTGGTTGGTTTCAACAGCATTATCTCCTGCAAAACCAAATAAGAGACCAAACAAACAGTCGTATCGGTTCCTTTGAACTCGATCCTTTCTACCTATTTCTTCTCGAAATGAAATAATTTGATTCACTTGAATGGTAGAGTCATTGATTCGTTTATCCAGGCTCATTGTGTTCGTATCAATGACAGCTCCACCCCTTTTTTCACATGGTCTTCCTCATTAATGGCCGATGATATAGGACTCAATTAACTCAGGCAGGATGCGATGAATTTACTTAGAAATGGGCACTAGATAAATGATATTGCAGGCAGTGTGCATATAGCTTAGAGCATATGCTTTTTGTTGGCCGTAATCTACTCACCACTCTCAAGGCAGATCTCTATCTCATTCTTTTCATTGCCTTGCAGAACAGAACGAAACTGGCCTTCAAGGAGAGGAAGGAATACAGTGTAGATCGGGCCATCTTCTTGATTACTTTCATTGCTATCCTTGCTCTCCGCGAGCATGAATTGAGTCTCCAATGGTACATCTTTTCCACATGTACCCATTCTCTGAGTCATCCACCATAATTTAAACCGGAAACAACACATGAACCGGAGATCCCTGTGACAAAAATAGAACAGAGATTTAATAAATTGGCAAAATCTTAGCAATTTAATTATTGACATATTCAATTTACTCTTTTTCTATAAGCCTTGTAAAAAATCACTACACAATTAGAAATTTTGTAAGGTGGAAACATTCAAAAACTTGGTCGAACAGTATCTTCACCGAAACAGAAAAGGGAGAAGAAAACCGGCCATGAAATTCACCAATCAACTTAAAGCGGCCATTATCTATACTGCATATGTAAAGATGAAATCTATAGGAAGCTACCACACACACATAGATAAAGTGTCCAAGAATCAGATGGATTTCAATCTCAATTCTTCAATCATATAATCAGGTATGCTTTTGAAGATATGAAGAGCAATAAGAGGAGTGTGCTCTGTGCTCTTTGAAGTAGTTTAAGCTTAATAGAATTTCATTGAACGATAATTTCTAAACATCTATATCCATGAGCTTATAATATTAAAATGAACATCCAGAGATTAGCAATTGCTCTGTGTGCTTACTCTAAGACGCCCATGGGGAAGACATGGAGGCTTTTGCTATGAGAAGCCGTAGCACCAATGAAAGCACCAGCAACGAGCCCCACGCCATCACCTGGAGTCAAGACAATGTTGTCTGGCACTCCAGTCAGTATGGTCTTTCCATGAACCACCAGGTTTCCATCATTGATGGAGATTTTCGGTGTGACCGTCATTTTCAAGCACCTAAGAACTGCTCCCAAAACATAATTCAATTCAACATCAGTATGAAATGAAACAACAAACATATCCTCTAAACAGAACAAATCCAGTACATACAATACCTCACTAAACAGTAAAACGGTTGATTACAATTTTGTGCAAGGGACAGGGAGGTTCTAATAATATTAACCTAGGGGTTTATAATTCCAGAAGCTTATTCGTTGATGCCCATGTGACTTCCAGGAAGCAGGGAACCATTTGAGTTGCTGCACTGGAGCAGTCCTGAGCATTCTCCGCAGCCAACCAATAGAAACAGAGAGAGTACAAGAGAACTAGAGCTGTTTTATTTTATTTAATATGTTCATTGAATCAGCTAATGATATAGATTTATTCCAGTAACGACAAAAGAACATAACCAAATCAATTTTAACTTCTTGCAGTTTATTTCTTTCTTACCTTCTCCAATCATCCCCAGAATTTATTTTACAAAAAAATCAAAGTAAGCAAATTCGTTGAAACAATGGTCAACTTTTATTTTAATTTCTATTTTGTTATGGTGGCTTTTAATTTAATAATCTACAAGATCTGCATAAATTAGTTGCTTCGAGAAATATCTGGTAATTATTAAAAATAAAATTATTAAAGAAAATTAAAATAATAATAATAAATTATTTCTGTTTTGTTTGGACTCTGGCTTTAGCTAAAGCTTTTTTAATTTATAAGTTCCAGAAACAGTGAGAAAAAATTTAATGAAACCAAATAATCAAAACATAAACTCCGAATTTAATTTTTTTTCACCTGAAAAATAAAAATTGTGACAACCACTGAGTACTGAGAGCTACACGAAAAAAAGAGCAGGAAGTAATTTAAAGGGCCAAAAATAAAATTCTCAATTGTCTATATTGCAAAAAAAAAAAAAAAAAAAAAAAAAAAAAAAAAAAAAAAAACCTCTCATTAAGACCGTAAAAGAGGGGAAAAAGAAAAGACAGTGAACTTTTGTCCCAAAAACAAAATTCAGAGAGATGAATCAGCGAGAATTCATGTGAAATTTGAGATTAAGAATGTAATTTGTTCAAACATAGTCATTTATAAAGTTTAAATTATAATCAAAACCAACATATTAAAAAATAAATTCCAATTTTATTTTCACCTTGAAAAAAAAAAAGAAAAGAAAAGAGGTGACCACTGACAGCTACATGAAAATATTTAATATAAAAAATAAAAATTATCAAGAAAAAAGACAATGAACTTTTGAACCAAAACTAGAACCAAAGCGATTTTGAATTTAGCAAAATGAAAGAAAAACAAAATTGAGAGTTGAATCAGCCAGAATTTACGTATTTTTAAAAAGTTAATTTGTTTAAAAGTTTAATCAGCAAGAAATTGTACAGATCTAGAGGCACGACTTCAAAGTTTGCTCATCAAGCTATCAAATTCGTATGAAATGAAACTCGAATCAACAAGCCCTCAACTATCCAATTTCACAGCCACTGGTTCGACTTCAGCAAAAATCACGTAAGTTTCAACATCAAAACGTCCACAAAGTTCAAGAAGTGACGTGAGCTCAAGATCAACACCATCAACAATAAATCTAAAACGCTATTTAAACAAAAAAAAAAAATCTCCACCAGAACTCACCGGATGAATACGAGACGAAACTCCGCGTTTAGAGACTCTGAAGGAGATAGAGAGATAGAATCTTTGAGATCTGAAACACTCGGCAGAAGCGCATTCCACGTCGGAAATGCTAATCTTCTACGGCAGGAAAATAAAAAGTGAAGCACTACCTTAGCAGCGCTCAGAATTTGCAAGCAACTGCTCACTTGACTTGTGAATTGAGTTTGCTAAGTGCGTGCAGGCGGTTTTATATACTATGTCGAGCGTTAAATGTCGAACTTGTTTTTTGCAACTAGATCCTTCCAAATCTTGACACGTGGGGTGGGTATATTCTCTTGGGAGGGAAAAGACAAGTCAGGACTCTAGTTGTTAATTACTTAATTCAGTGACTAAATGAAGTAATTTAATTTAATGTTTTATGATTTTGTATTTTATTATTTTTTATTTCAATTCAGGGTGGCTCCAGGAGTGTTTATAAGGTCAGGTTGTATTTTTGTATTTTTTATTTCAATTCTGGGGGCTCCGGGATCGTTTATAGGATTGGGTCAAATCGCGACCCAATGTGATTTGACCTGACCCGTGCTGGCTCTAAGAAATAATAATACAATTTTTGGATGATTTTATCCGACTCGATTTTTACGGGTCGGTTCATGGATTTGATGACGCAATCCGATCTGATCTGAAAAAATAATTTTTTATTAGTTTTCTAAAAATTATATTATTTTTAAAAAAATTATTATTATTTCAGTTGTTTATTATTTTTTTATCTTGAAATTTTATATATATGACAAGTTTCGGGACATAAAATAGTTAGTATTTATATATCAAAATAATTAATACATTAAAAAAAAAATTCTTTTTTTTGCCGATCCGACCCGACCTGCTCGATTTTGTAAACTCAAATTTCAGGTTTAGGTTTATCAATCCGCACGACCTGATCCGATCCGTGAACACCCATGGCTCCTATATTTGAGTAAATATTGCAGCTGTTAAGTATCAGGCGGTAGTATCCGCGTGCGTATGTCGGCTGTAAATTTACGTGAAACTGCTACGCTTCAAAGAAAGTCAGCTGCAAATTTACTTGAAACAACGGAGCAAGTCCCCAGCACTTTCCTAAGAGCCCGGCTAAATAATAACCTTGCCAAGCACGGAAACGCTTTTCCCCTTTAGGTTTGTGTTTTTGAAACGAAGTGGAAACCAAAACATTATGAAATTATTAGGAAATGTATCCGAAACATTTCAGATAAATTAATTTAATAAAAATAATAGGAAACGTTTTGAGAGACATTTCATAAACGCGACTTTAAGGCCTTTTCGTGTTGTGTCGTGTCATGTTTTACCATTTTTTGTTGTGTTGCGTTTTTCATTTTCATGCAACCTAGATAATAACATTTTTATAAAGAAACAAAATGTAATTTCTACAAATTAAGGTGGAGATAGTCTTTTATCAAACAAGTCAGGACTCTGTAAATTTTTCCAATTTTTGTTTGTTTTTGATTTTATGATACAGGATTTGTATTATGTGTGATTTTGAAATTGGATTTCTACAGATTATTTTGATCCAATTTTTTTTTTTTTTTTTTTTTTTTGTTTCTATTTAATTCCATGTTGCAATATGTGTTGTTATTGATTCTAGGCAATTAGGTTTGATTGTTTTGCGATTATTCATCTTAGTTCATTTCAATTTTCTTAAATGTTGATTTTTATTTTACAGTGTGGATTAGTTATAATTTTTAAACCAGCAAAATGAATTGTAGTTACCGTTTATACATTTCATATCTCCACAAATTGATAATTTTAGTTATGTCTCAAGTGGATATATACGAATTTTCTTGAAATTCAAATGAACTCGGGCCGTACGGGCTCCATATCTAGGTCAGATTTTTAGACACACAACTGGTAGTTTTCTGAAAGCGCAAGTGCACAAAATTTCCTTTAACCAAGGCGCAGTGCATGCATGCAGTGCAGTCCCGTGATTTGTTGGCTCAAAGTTGCCTCAACATCTTATTGGCTATAATTAGGGATAGCAATTTGTCCGTAAATCCGTAAAAACCCGCCCGTAATAGGTAGGATTTAGTAAATATTTAAGCGGGTTTGGTGATTTAAAACATAACCCGCTGCGGGTTTGGTGCGGATTTGATAATTAAACAAAACCAGCGTGTATCTGCTACGCACAAGTTTAATTTTTTTGTTTTATATTTTTAAGGTTAAAAAATCTCTCATATAAAAGGACTCACTAACTTATAATTTTTGAATTGTTCTCTCTTAATATTTTTGAATTGCTTCTTGTCATGGTTCAACAATTTTGATGATATGAATTTAATATAATGAAGGATATTCAGCTAGTGATTCATGAATGTAATTGTGATGATACGAATTTGACATTATATTATAAATATTTTAAACTTTTATTTATGTGTTTTAATTTGTAAACTGTCAAATATTTTCTTTTTTATATGTTATGAAAAAGTATCAATATTTAATTAAAAATATTGTATTATTAAAAGTATAAGAGAATTTAATATTTTAAAAACCCGTAAAAAATCGATTAGATACCAGTGCAGGTTTGGTAATTTATTTTTATATACAGGTGCGGGTTTGATAATGAAAATTAAAACCTGCAGCAGATATGGTACGAGTTTAATAATTTATTTACATATACGAGTATATTAATAAATCTGTACCAAACCCTACTCACTGTGAGCAGCAAGTCATGAACGTGACTAAAAAAAATGGACTTTGTTATCGGATTGATAACTAAATTTGAACTAACAACTCACATTCTAACAATTCCAATATCTTGGACCCACGTCTCCTCCTTCCACACGTGTGGTTCTCTCACTCCATCACATTCTTGATGCCCACAGTGATATATTGACGATAATCAAAATATTTAAAAACAAAAAGAAAATTAACTATTTTCTTATAGGATATACTTTTCGTTGTGGGTGCAATACAAGACATGCAATATCTTACTATTTTCGATATCGTAATCATAATTCGATATGATTGATGATCAAATTACGTACAGGTTAATTAATGAAGATAGTTGAAAATATCTTTTAGGATGATTAGTACTTTTGAACTCACCCTAGCTAGCTACTTGGATTAAAATCATGCATGGTTTCGTCACAAATAAATTAAGATCAAAATTTTAATGAATTTTATGTAAGAATCATCAAATTCAGGTGCACAAGTTGAATTTAATGTCAAATTATAAAATATAAGTTGAGAACCTTATGTGATCAATTTAAGTTACAAATGGCTAGCATAGGTGCTTCTTCCTAAACCAGGCAGATATGACACAAATAAGGGTGGGTGATGTCAGAATATTTCTCAACTATGTTAACTTGCTGTTAAAATAAGGGTGGAATGTCAATTTTTTGAGAGTGCATGAGTGCAATGTGTAGAAAATTTAGTACAGGGGTGCAATGTAAAAAATATTGAGAGTATAGGGGTGCAATGTGTAGAAAATTTAGTACAGAGGTGCAATGTAAAAAACATTGAGAGTACAGGGCCTCAAGGTGGGTTTTTCCACAAATAATCACTTAACAAAGCGCTGAAATACACGTGTGAAGATAATTTAGAATCAATTGATCAATGTTGGAATAATTCAGATTTTGGTTCTAATAGGTGTTATATTCGATTCTTACAAATGGTTTAAAATATATCTCTCAATCAAAACTTTATTTAAGAATTAAATATTTTAAATTAAAATAACTTCTTTTTTTTTTCCAATTTTTTATATAGCTTCTTATTCATTTTATTCTCAAAATAATACAAGCGTCAACAAGTTTTATCAATGGAATAAGGAATAATGGCTAGAATAAAATTAAATTTGGTTCCAAAGTTCATATTTTATATCTCTCTCACTCCTTTTTCCCTTTTTATTCCCAAATATGCATTTAAGCTCAATAGCTTTTATGAAAAAAAAAATTTATGGATTTAAAATACTACATTATAAATATTTATTTATGCATAATATTCTTCTTGCCATAATACTTGTTTGAAGTAGAACCATTCTTTTATTTCATCACAAAATTAAAGCAATTCACTGGATGTTATCAATTGAAAAGTTTTTTTAGTATGAACACACAATTTGCTTTGTTGGAAATAGAACATTTATACGATAAGATTATAATTAGATGAATAACGTTTTGATATAGATCATGATTATGACAAAAGAATGCATGAACTTCAACCGTGTTGTTTATGAAGTTAATTGTATAGTATTTGGGTTGCTTTATAACTTGCAAACCAATAAAAATATTGTTTGAGGATAATCAAGCATGTATCATAAAATGATACGTAATTATACGAAGATGGCTCCATGACCTTTTGTCAGAACTAACCTTTAGGACTTATCATCAGAGTCTGACAACATAACCTATATGATAATAAAACTCATCACCAGAGTCTGAAATCAGGACCTTCATCAAAGTCTGACGCCAGAACCTATCGTCAGAATCTGACACAAGAACATCCATCAAAGTCTGAATTCAGGGCTCCCCGATAAAAAGTCCAGATCGGGGTTGGCTCCAACAAATGCAAACAGAAATCACACAATGAATGAGCTTGAAATATCAGCTACTTAATGACACGAATCCTCTAAACAATGAATCAGACAGCCAATTAATTACTTTCCGTTTCTTAAAGCTGAACAAACCCCAAAATATGGAAGTTTCGAGATTTTAGGGAATGGACCAATTAGTGGGAAACGAGAATGGAATGAAATCGTTGTCAGTTTATTTCCCTTATAACAAAATATTATAAATAGTACAAGAATCTCTAGAACAATGGATTGACCTTTTGATAATTAAGTAATAATATAACACATTTGGATTAAAACATGTTGGTTTGATTAGAATTTGGTTGTATTGTTTGTGATTATATTGTTCGTGAGTATTCCTGCACAAACAAATATTATGACAAGCAAATAATTAATATCATTTTTTTGGGGGTTAAATTCTATCAATGTTTTACTACTATAAAAATATGTGTGTATATGTATATATATATATATATATATATATATATATATAAGAAAAATATTATAATGCAATAAATATGTATTGTATATATTTTGAAACTTATCAAACAAACAAATCGAAATTGAAACTTACAAAATAAAAAACCAAGAAACTTGAGACTTACAATGCAAGTAATACAAAACAATAAACACACTGACTTGTATAGATTGAGGCTAGCACAAAAGGCTATGTCCTATAGAAGAAATTCGCCCCTACTCTTGTGCTTGTAGTTCATTGGACGTCTGCCACCAGGATTCAACAATCTGAAGATCGAAATTTCTGCACCCAAGTTTCGATCCATGGCGGATGTACTAAGTATTTTCTCTCAAGATCAAAACTGTTGGTATATGAAAAATTCTATCTTTTTCATGTGTTTTTTCCCTCTATTTTTCTTACTCCATTTATATAGAATAATAGGAATTGCCACCAAAATGTTTTTTTTGAGAATTTCAGTTAATCTGGAAGAGGTGTGTTGATCAGACACAAATCTCAGATTTAAAAAATGAAAATCAAAAATCAAAAAGTTTTATTAAACAAAGCATTTAATGAATTACAAGGGCCCAAGGCCTATCTTTGATTAATTAATATATATTAAATATATTAATTAATTCTAATGCCACGCCTACCAACCACACACATCCAAGCCCAAGCCCAAGTCTTGATGTTCCAATTTAATATAAATGTGTATTATACACTTATAAACCTTTCATTTCCCATTTACTTTTTCGATGTGAGACTACTCCTTCTATTTGCTATACAAACTCTTACAATACCCCACATTTGTATAGAAAATAGTGGTGATACTGTACATAGCATGATCCAGAGAAAACTTAAAATGATATGCATTAGGAGATGTGTCTTTTGGACTTGAACCTTCCTTAGTAAATGTTTATTGGATTTACCGATGAGTTAGTATGTATATGAGATATTGAACTATTCATCATATTTTGTAAATCAAGATAATAAGTATCACACATATCGAATTTCAACACCTTTCGATTCATACGGTTGTGTTCATTTTGGTCCTGAATAATCCTGAATCCATAGGAGCTTTAGAGAATTTAGCCATTTCATTCTCATAAATGCGACCTCATATTACTCCTATATAGGTGACACAATGATTATAAATATCATATGTCATTAAGAATGACCAGTCATTCATCCTTATTATCATACGTATCATAACATTTCTTATCATAGGAATGAGCAATTTGTTATGCTCTATTATTTGAGTTTTACCCAACTAGTTTTCCACATTGAATCTAGACTTTGAATTACCAAATTGCTAGGTTGGGTTTCCGCTAGGCTACTTCTTATTATGTCGGCTTTAAGCCCATTCCCCTCGACAAATATAAGACTTGTTCCTTTGATATACCATTCCTTAATTGATCTGCAATATTCTCCTTTGATTTTACAAAATCAATGAAAATAATGTCAGTTGAGAGCATGTGTTTTATAGTGTTATGTCTATGTCTTATGTGCCTTGACTTCCCATTATACATATGTCTATTTGCTTTCCCAATAGCAGCCATGCAGTCACAATGAACACATATGGTCGTCACAGGTTGAGGCCACATTGGAATATCTTTCAAGAATTTTTTTAGTCATTCCGCTTCTTCAGCAACTTTATCCAAGGCTATGAATTCCGATTCCATTGTTGAACGTGCTATACACGTTTGTTTTTGTGATTTCCAAGATATTGCAGCCCCTCCAAGTGCAAACACATATCCACTTGTTGTTTTTTCCGTATCATTCAAAATTCAATTGGCGTCACTATATCCTTCCAAAACTCGTGAATATTTTGTATAATGTAATCCATACTTCACTGAGCGTTTTAGGTATCTTAATACTCTAACTAAAGTATCACAATGATCCTTTGAAGGATTATTAGTATATCTTGCTAATCTATTCACAGAGTAGGCAATGTTCGGTCTAATATAATTCGTGATGTATTGTAGTATGCCAATTATACGAGAATATTTTAGTTGTGACACACTATCCCCAATATTTTTTTTTAATGTACTATTAGAATCAAAATGAGTTTTAGATGGACTACTATCAAAATGTCCAAATTTTCGAAGAATTGCTTCCACATAGTGTGATTGGCTGAGAATATAACCATCACTTCTTCTTTGAATTTGAATTCATAAGATAACATCAGTTTTTCCCATGTCTTTCATATCAAATGTTGAATTCAATATTTTCTTTGTGGAATTTATGACACTTAAATTTGGTCACATGATGAGCATATCATCAATATACAAACATACAATGACATATGAATCATTATTCATTTTCTTGATGTAGACACATTTATCACATTCATTGATCCAAAATCCATGTGACAACATTGTATGATCGAATTTCTCATGCCATTGTTTGGGTGCTTGTTTAAGTCCATAAAGTGACTTCACAAGTTTACATATTTTTTTCTCTTGTCCTTTTGCTACAAACCCTTCAGGTTGTTCCATATAAATTTCTTCATCTAACTCACCATTTAAGAATGCGGTTTTTACATCCATTTGATGTATTTCCAAATTATAAATCGTTGCAATCGCAATTAGCATCCTTATAGATGTTATTCTATGTGTCAAAGAAATCAAGTCCTTGTTTTTGACGGTATCCTTTAGCTACCAAACGAGCTTTGTATTTATCAATTGTACCATCAGACTTCAATTTCTTTTTGAAAATCAATTTGTAATCAATCGGTTTGCAACCAGATGATAAGTCTACTAACTCTCATGTATGGTTTTGTAGAATGGATTCTACTTCGCTATTTATTGCTTCTTTCCAATAAATAGATTCAGACGAAGTCATGACCTCTTGATATGTTTGAGGTTTAGCTTCAGTGAGAAATGTTAAAAAATCAGGTTAATAATTTTTTGCTACCTTAATTCTTTTTCCTCTTCTAGGTTCTAAATCTTTCTATTCTTAGAGAGTTGATGTTGATTTGTTTGGTTCCAAAACCTTGTCTTGAACACCAGATGAAGAGGCAACATCAACCCCGTTATCTTGAGTAAATTCAAGTACTTTACGTTTATTTTTATCAAGTCTATCATTATAAGGAAATTTATGCTCAAACCATTCAACATTATTAGACTTAATAATGATATTTACTTGGATATCCGAAATTCCAGATTTAATTACTAAAAATCGGTATGCTGCACTATTTTTAGATATATATATATATAAATCTTACTCAATAACCCTATAAAAAAAATGAATTAATTAATTGAAGAAAATAATTAAAATGACACCAGGTTAAACATTAATTGCATACTACTCGCACCCAACCCTAATTTGAGAGCAATCATGCAAGCTTCTAAGTTTCAACTTTTCGTATTATTATTAATTTTTATTTTTTTTTTAGAAATTGTTT
The DNA here is from genome assembly GCA_019454045.1 of Zanthoxylum bungeanum. Lineage (NCBI taxonomy): Eukaryota > Viridiplantae > Streptophyta > Magnoliopsida > Sapindales > Rutaceae > Zanthoxylum > Zanthoxylum bungeanum. The sequence continues at coordinate 183,717 of SKCR01032226.1, read as the reverse complement.
TCGCCATAAAAAAAAGTATCCGACATTTACACCCAATAAATATCTAAGAAGCTCATTTACTCACCGCTTAAAATGGGTTAGCTTAAAAGGGCAAAAAAAAGAATTTGCATGCGAGTAATCCCAAAAGCAGAAGGTTACAGTTTAATGAATTCCAAAACAACTATATGAAGATTTAATTGAGAGGAAATATAGATAAAATCATTATTAAATTAAATAATTAATTTTTATTTTTTTATCTTTTAAAATAATATTATTTTGATAATAATTTAATTATGATTTTATCCTTATTATTTTTTTAATAAACTCCCACGCAACGACAATTTAGAAGCAAATTATTTCACGTCTCTTCTAATAATTTAAGCCAAGTTAATACGCAACACGTAATCACGAAGATATTTGGGCCCCACATCATTTGTAGGCCCATTGATAACTCGACACGAAATCGCGATTCCGTGCTTGTCATTGCCACGTCGGCTAAGTCTGTACAAAGTATCCACTCCGGTCAGTGGGACCACTGATGACTCGACCCCCGGTGAAGACACCTGAATAAGAAGTTTTATGGGTTGGCTTGTGGGGCCCGGAACACGTCAGATTGATTGTAATATATCTGTTGGCATGTTGGGATGATTTCTCTCTCTAGTCATCTTTTAATTTTTCAAAATTTTTTTTTTCCCGAATGTGAGAACGTAATTCATTTGTTTTGATTTATGATAATCTTAGTCTTAGATAAAATGATTGTTATAATAGAAAATTTTTGGAATAAGAAATTTTACCCACTAAACACAAATTCCCATATCTTATTAGGATCGAATTCGAGTGACAACAGACTAAGATGGATTCTAGGGTTCAATATATAAAAATAATTACTATATATAAAGTTGTGCTACATATATATATATTTGCACAAATTGATGTGAAAATATTAATTATATATTATTATCATCATTTAATTCGTCACATTAATTTGTACAAATGAAGTTTGTAATAGGAATTTAGATTCAATAATTATATGATTGGTCTTTGTGCACGTAACACAAAATCATTAAAAATTAACACGTCTTAGTAAATATAATATCAAAATTCATGTATCGTGCTTTCATCATAGTTTTTTGTTCCCTCAAATAAATTTAAAAAGTACTATCTAAACTTCTTTCTATGTTTAAACATTATTTATACGTATTTCCTAAAGGAAAAAAAAATAAAAAAATAATGGAAATAGTATGCTTTTGTTTTTTTGAAAATGAATGCAAGGAAAATGATCAAATAGGGTTTCATTTTTCTATTACAGTAAAGCCAAGTAATGATGGTGGCCTTTTTCAATTATGTGTAAGATTGGTGACCGTGGAATGCCACAAGAGGCAGAGAGTCAGTGGGTTTCATGAACCAATGATAAGAAAATAATGGAATTAGTCAAGATCACAGTTGTATTTGTCCCTATGTTCATTATCATTCATACTGCAACATTCAATAATTATTTTCATTTAATACTTTCTTAATTAATCATTGTTGAGTTTGAGATATTTGCATTTCAATTATTAGCTGGACTTATGCGGTACACCTATAATATTAATGTTCATCATGTGATTCATACATATTATTGTGACAATTTGATGTAGTGTTGTTAAGAAATGAAGAAAGAAAATAATAAAACAACCAAGTCATCCCAAGAAATTGACTATTCAGAAAATAAGACAAATGATTCCAATTATTTATTATAGTATTTAATAAGGTATATTGATAGCAAAAAAAATTAAATTAAAAGTGTTTTTAGGACATTCTTTTTATTAAACATTTTTGCCCAAAATTTTATAGATATAATTTACAGTTTCGAAATGACATATTAATTATTAACTTAAATGTAATGATAAATACTTCGTGAAATTTTTAATTTTAATTGGCAAAAGGCTAAGGGTGTGTTTGGTAGAGCGTTTCGCTAGCGTTAAAATATTCTACCAATCACATTCTTTAATGTTACGCTAAACATTAATTCCATCTTTACGATTTTGACACAGTATCTCAGGCTAGACGTCTACATGTCCGACTAGACATACATAAGTCATAAATTAACTCCGGCTGTAAATAAGGCTACATCCGACATCATACTTTCTTGTGATATATATGATGGAAACCCAGACGTAAATTCCATAACCGAATCCGAATGGACGGTAGTACGATCTGCACTTAGGACACAACTCCACGTACCAAGGAAATGATGACTGTCAATTTATTTGTTCTTACACACGCTCTTTTATTGTCTTCGTGTTATTTGGCATGATTCAAGCCGTTTATTCATTATTTATTATGCTACCATTTTTTTTTCTTCTTTTTCTTTCTGTTCTTTGCCTTTTTATTATCATTGCATGTATTTCTGTAATTCTGGATTATACTGCGCATACGGTTAGACTTCCGGTAAGTCCGGCCGAAGGTATATATTATGATACATATCCGGCCGGTCATGTCCATGTCTGGCTAGCTTTAATAAGTTCATATGGATTTATTAACCTTTGATTATTGTGTGCTTTAAACTATTTTGCATGATATTGCATTATAAGGCATGGTGATACTGCTTTCAAACCACGATATTATACTGGAATAAGTAAGTGTTGGACAATTATGACCCATAACATCACTATTTGTACAAATCATGGTGATTGTTGTACAAATTAACTATGTGACAAAGGAAATTACACTTTTATCATTTGTGATTAGATCACCAAGATGTATAAATGATAGAAGGTCCATATGATTAGTTCCGGATTGAGATGATATGAGACAGTATCAATCCATAAAGGTTTAATCATTAAATATCCATAGTCGTAGTATTATCGAGACTGGACATCGATAATGCGGAATAGACTAGTATTGCACTTGTGCGCGTTGTGGGAGCATAACGGCACAATTCTCAAATGTTTAAGTATTGGATACTTATGCAAGTGCAATAGGAGGTTGTGTTTTACCGATGGTATGGAAAACAGCTTCGCTCTGGATAGACCTCGCGAAATCCCATTGGTAATATGTCTATGTGTCTATGGGAGTCTGCTTCATGGTAGGTGTATTTGGTCTTAACCTGAGACTTGCACTGTTAATACTTGCGACAATCAATATACTTTGGTTTTGGTCGTCCAGGGCTTTAACCGGTTCTGTGTACGCCTCTTCTGGGTATATTGAGAATCGTAGTGTATTGGGTGTGATGTCGAGATAGAAGTATCACTCCAGTCATAGTGGAGATGATGATCACGTAGGATACATAATTGGTGCTCTTTTATGCTGCAGCTATCGGGATAATATGACTAGGTCATGTTTATCCGATTATAGAGACTAGTTACCAGAGATCCGATATGTGCTTCGTACGGGGCAGACACATTTCCAGCCTCAGGCCTTGCACGTGACCATCCGATACTGGATCAATATACACATATACTATGTATACTACGCCTGATATAGATTATAATATTCCTTTAAGAATATTTCTGGAGAATTGGGTAGGCACGATGCTTTGCTAGAAGCCAACCATGTCTTGTAAATCGGTAAAAACGTAGTACTAGGTACGTACGTATTCGGATAGTCTGATAACCGGATTTACTGCCAACATATCCGGGGATCTCATGGGTCGCTTCCCGAAGATTCACCGATGACGTATGACTCGCACTTTATTAATATGAGATTAATTAGATGAGAGAGAAAATTAATCTGGGATTAATTACAGAGATATTTTATCTGGGATAAAATACTATTTAAAAAGAGAGAGAATGATTAATTTGGAATTAATCGGTAAATTAATATATTCGATATATTAAACGAAATTGGATTTCGACGCGGAATTAAAATTAGATTTTAATTCGGGCAAACGAGTTAATTTAGAATTAATTCGTTAGCGACGTGAATAGTAATTTTACTAGGCATAATTATTTAATTCGTTAGCAACGGAAAATTCGTTAATTCAGAATTAACGAACTCAAGCCCGAAAGTGTTTGCGGGCCCGCTCGCATTTCGAATCGAGTGGGGTCCATAAGTTACATCACGCGTCACATCAGTCACTCAAGTGATGGAAGTCTCATCACCTTTTTGATGATTGACATCTAATCACTATTCATTGAGTGATGTGAATAGTTGATGTGGGTGGTTGAAAGACTTTAATGCCTTGACTTTTTTTGGAAATGGTTTTTTGGTATTAGATAACCATATACACAAAACATATATCTCTCTCTCTCCTTGTTGTTGCATTCGGCCAAGGGCCATGTTCATCTTCTCCTCTCCCATTTCGGCCTAGGGCCAAATTTCTTCACAAAATCTTGCTTGGCCGAGCATGATAAGAAGAAATTAGGAAGATTTGTGGCAAATCTACAAGGTGCTAGCACACACTTTAGGGTCCATACAAGGTGATAGGGAAACTAACCCTTGAGCATGGAATCACCATTGTTGAATCTTGGAGCTTGGAGCACACATGGAGGACAAACATCCACCTTGGCCGAGAGCTTCACTCAAAGGAAGAAAAAGTTTTGTTCTTCGACGCATCCAATCCGATCAATGTAAGTATGTTTCCGCCGTACTTTTTGATGTATTCACATGTATTTTCATTGCTTAATATGATCTTGGGGTGCTTAGTAAACCCAACAATGGTATCAGAGCCTAATTGAGCATGAAAATTATTTAGGGTTAAAATTGGGTAAAATTGAGTTGAGCATGATTTGATGAAATTGTTCGATTGAGTATGCTTCAATGACGTTTAATTGAAGTTGTATATGATCAATTTCATGAAAATTGATTTGGAATAATTTTCCCCAATATATAAGGCTTGGCCGAATGTATAGTGTTGCCCTAAGTCATGGTATTTTTTGATTTTGATCATTGGATGAGTTGAAATCAATTGGAAAATGTTGATTGTGGATTTAATTGAATTGAAACCCAATCGGACATGTAAAATCCTAAATTGCCGTGGACTAAGAAGCATGGAAATGATATGATTTTTGAATCAAATGTGTTGGACATGTGTTGATGATAATGAACATAATTAATTGAGTGAATTAGTATTTTGGAAATGTTAATTTGGTTAATTAATTATGGCTATACACTTTGAGTAATTAAATTGTGAAATTGGAATTTTGGAATTTAATTAAGTTGGGCTTAAATTTGGAATTGAGCTTTTAAAGTTGTATTTGAGCTTAATGGGCTTGGTTGGGCCAAGTTTGGTTTAGGCTAATTGGTTGGATCCAATTGGGCCCAAAACCATAACCATAAAGTCCAAATATGACTAATGGGCCTTTAAAGTTTAATTGGGCCTAATAGGCCTAAATTGATTTCTAGGCTTATGAGGTTATTCCTTGATTGGGCTTTGGTTGCCGAAGCCCACGCCTTAAGAAATTAATTGAAAGCCCATTGACTTTAATTAAACGACATTGGATGTTTATTGGGCTTTGAGACCCGTTTAGATTATATTTAGAATCTAAGTCGTAAAGGCGCATTTAAAAGTGTAATTATTTAATTTGAAATTAAATATATGAATTAGTATTAAATATAAATTAAATTGGATTTAATGTCGTAGTTTGATATAATTCAAGAATCCGTACTTTGAGTACTTATTCTCAAACGAGTTGGACTCGCTCAAATCAAATCATTGTTTGAACATTGGATGGTCATTAATTTCAGATTAATTAATTGGATTAGATTGATTGATAACATGCTTTGTGTGAATACATGGATGTGCTGTATGAATAATGTATATCAGATGGATATTAGATGGGCGAGGGCAATTTTGGAAATTGTTGTAATAAATTTAGAATTTATTTAAATTGAACCTGCGTGTCCAGCCTTATCTCTCTTAACTCTTTGTATTTCTCTTCTCACATATTCCCCTCAATGTAAATGAGGTTTCTTTAGAAGTGTTATGTAATTGGGTAGAAGTTAGAATAGTGCTAGCGGGGGAGAGAGAGGAAATGGAGAGATTTGTTCTAGGAACAATGTGTTTTAAGTATCTATCTACATATCATTATTAAATTTATTTACGAGCCTTATTCTGTTTTTAGAATGCATGTTTAAGGGTGTATGATGATGAGACCTTAACAAAGATAATTAATTGGTTGTCAATTACGCGAAAAACCCTCAAAACATTTCCATTAAGTGATTCTTACTCAAGATCCAAGGTTGGCATTGGTTTGTTGTCCCAAGTCAAGACCTTTGTCAATTGCGGATGTGTTTGAATCATGAAAGCTTTGTTCCATATCGATGTCTTGTCCAAGTTGTGATTTGTTGGCCAAAGTCAAGATCACTTCTTGTCCATCGACATTGATTACGAAGCTTTCCAAGGTTAATGGGTTCCGCTTAACTGGGATCCTTAAGTTTGTTGTGCCAAAGCTAAGGCTTAGTTGATTCAGAGGAAAAAGGTTAGGGAATATATTGGATATATTGGCATATATAAGATATATATTTCGGACTTGGATGTCCACCTACTGGATCTAGGAATTTGATGGGATCCAATTGATCTTAGAGATATACCTAGTTAAGTATCATACAATTGTTAGCCAAAGTCAAGATTGTGTGTTATTTAACGGGATCCCAGCCCACTAGGAAACTGGGTTTCCCGAGTACTCAACAGAGGGTTAGAGGCTCGCCGAAAAATAGTGGGAGGCAAATATTAAATTTTCAATTTCGTTAGATACTTTCCATACGCGCTCATTTCATTATTCTTCATTATTTAATAATAAATATATTAGTTGGACTAATATTCAACGTTGTTTTAATTAAACAGTTGGACTGTATTCAAACTAATTTAATTATAGTTGATTTTATATTGGATTATAGCAATCAATATAATTGAATTTAATTAATTTAATTATAGTTGATTATGTAGTTAGACTATAGTAATCATTATATTAAATATTATACAAATCATTGGTTAAATAGTTGGACTATTAGAATCAAGATAAACTGAAAGATTGAGAATTTAAAAAATAATATTGGATGAAAATGTATTTAAATGGTTTAATTTTCAGATTGGGAATAATATCTCAGGATAGTCTTGAGAATCGAGACGTTATTTTATTTGATAAAATGACATCTCGGGCCTAAGCTCGGAGTTAAGTAAACAGCAGAGCATGATCTTTGGAAGATTCATATGATGATAACTTTAGTGCTTAATCCGTTATCCTTGCCATAATTACTCCTTAATTTCTTCGTCATAACTAAGAATTAGATCTTTAAATCATGACGTTGAAATTGAAGGATCTTCATAGGTCTATACTTAGATCTTAGAAGCATTAATTGCAATAGCAAACTCTTGGAGAGTTAATGGCTATGCTCAAGGAGACAAAGCCAAAATTTTCAAAAGGGCAAGAAGCGCAAGGCGCATCTTACTTTGATATCCCAGAAGGCCAAGGCTTGGCTGAAGGCTTATGGGGTGTGAAAAAAGGGCAAAGGCAAAATCATAACAGTCTTCTAGGAAGAAAAGTGACATATCTCAAGATGTCTGCCTAAATTGTGGCAAAAGGGTCACTGGAAGCGTGACTGTCGTATGGACAAGGCAGACATGAAAGAATAGAAGAAAAGGGCAATGCTCTAACTTCAAGTATGATTGTCATAAACATGTTTGTAACTAGTATTAAAATTGGATTTTAGATACTGGATATAGTACATATATATGTACTAATTTGCAGCATCTGCTGATAAGCAGGATACTGACTTCAGATGAGATTTATCTGCGAATTGGAAACGGGACGACAGTCGCTGTTTTAACCGTAGATACCTAAGTTTAGGAACGACCCTTAAGGTGTGTACTTAAATTAGGAAATTGTTAAATGTATATAGTTTGACTAGAAACATTATCTCTATATCGAGTATACCTTTATATTCTAGAACACTAAAGTGTTTTATTTTATAAAGATGATATTGAAATAAAAACACATTAGATATGAATAACAGTATTTATATTTTGAATTTAAATAAATCTTAAACATATAACATGACAAACAAGTAGCTTAAACTGATTTGATCAGTTGAGACTTATTTGTGGCAGTATTGTCTAGGACACATTAAACAAGACTCGTATATCCACACTTTTGAAGAGTGGATACTAGGATGAATTTGATTCTATTCAAATGATGTCTACGAATCTAGTTTATTGGGCAAAGTGCCTAAAATACCTTTTACTTGGTAAAAGTATAAGTGCCATCAATTTGTTAGCCCTCGTTCATATTGACGTAAGTGGCATATCTAGCTAGGCTAGAGGTGGATATGAATATTTCGTGACCTTTACAGATGTGGCATCGTGTTTTGGTTATGTGTTTTCTTTGAAACATGAATCGGAAACTTTTACAGTTTCGAAATGAAGTAGACAAATAGATCGGCTAAAGTATTAAACCGTCACGGTAAGTCCGAGATGAAAAATACTTAAGCAATAAACTTCTCGACTACTTGAAAGAGTATAGTATTCTTTCAATGAGGACTCCTCCCGGAACACGTCAATTTGACTGTGTGTCTGAACTGAGAAACCGAACTGAGTTAGACACAGTAAGGTTAATCATGAGTCGCTCTGAGCTACCATTTTCCTTAAAGGGATAAGCATTTAACAGTGCAATACTTATTTTGAATAAGGTTCCATGAAAATCTGTTAAACATAATTCATATTAGATATGAACATGAAAGAAACTGGGTTTTCTCATTCCTGAAGATTTGGGAATGCATGACATATGTTTGGATGATACTAAACTAGAACCCAAATCGGATTAGTGCCTAATTTGTGGGTTGTCCTAGCGAAACCAAGTATAGTACTTATACAACTCACAAGGGAAAAATTTAATTGTTGCTCTCCATGCAGTATTCCTAAGAGGAACACCTATATGCAGTGGTAAGTGGGAGGATAGTAAAACTAGATGAAAATCGGAGTAATACTGTTCCAGGCACCGATTCCTTAATGGAACACAAACAGTTCATCAAGGATGAAACTGTACCATATTCTTCAAATACACAAGAACTGCATAGTTGGAGAGTGTCAGAAGACAACCTAGGAGGAATGAGTTTCTGATCTCACCTCATAAAGATGTCAATCTTATTGAGAAAATTGACTACATATGAGGAAGTGATACAAGGTATCGACTCCCTATTATGGCAAAGTGCCATAATGTCCGAAATGGATTCCATATATACCAACCAAGTTTGGACACTGGTTGTTGTACCGTAAGACATTGTGTCTGTGGGTACTATAAATGTATTCAAGGAAGACATACATGGATGGCAACATATAAATGTATAAAGCTAGACTTATACAGAAGGGTATTGTCATCAACATGGTGTTGATTACGACGAATCCTTTTACCCGTTGCCATGGTTGAATCCATTTGGATAATGCTTGCTAATGCTGCATGTTTCATTTATGAAATATGGCAGCAGAACGTCAAGATCATTTTCCTTAACAGAAACCTTTTGGAGGATGTTTATCTACATCCTAACGGTTTTGTCGTAGCAAAACAACCAAACAGGGTTTGCGAGTTAATTCGATCCATGTATGGATTGAAGCAAGCATTATGTTCTTGGAACAATCGTTTTGATGTAATCATAATGGTATACGATTTAATTCAAAATGAATATGATTGTTGTGTATATAAGGAGGTTAGTGGGCGTACACTGACAGTGAATGTCCTATATAATGATGATACTTCATTTCTTGGAAATGACATTCCCATATTACAATCGGTGAAAGCTTGGCTTTTATGAAAATTCTCCGTAGAATACTTGGGAGAAACAACCTTTATTCTAGGAATAAGGACCTACTGGGTAAGATCTAAAAGGTTTTTGACGCTTTCTGAGTAACCGTACATTCAAAGAAATGTACGTTATCTGATGTCTCATATACTTTGAGCATATGTAGTCACAATCAGGCCAATCCAAGTGATAGTCACTGGATTGCTGTTAAGAACATCATTTAGTATCTTAGATGAACTAAGGATGCTGTCTTATACTATGGAGAAGGATAGCTTAAGTGACTAGGTTCACTACAGCAAGTTTCCAAACCGAAAAGATGACTATAAGTCGTCAAACGGTACTATATAGTTTGAATAACGAAACAGTGAGCTAGAAATCTTCCAAGCAAGATACTGTCACCGAATAAACAACAAAAGTGGAACTTTGCTGCAACTATTGCAGCATAAGTAGTATTTTTGATCTCAACAATTCTAATCAGATTAGATATAATTCTGTTAGCAGCTGAGCTAGGCTACAACTTAGGCTAAAAAATTAACGGTCTCATCAAAGGTCCGATATGTACTTCATATGGATCGTTGGATCATACATCGTGGAGATATGATGATCGAATAAATCGCATCAGATGGTAACCTTATAAATCCGCAGACGAAAGCTGTTTCTCAGCAGAAGTTTGAGCCGCCCGTACATAGTTCAGGTGTAAGACACCTGAGTGATTGGCTATAGGCCAACTGGGATATTGTTGGACAATTATGACCCATAACATTACTATTTGTACAAATCATGGTGATTGTTGTACAAATTAACTATGTGACAAAAGAAATTGCACTTTTATCATTTGTGATTAGATCACCAAGATGTATAAATGATAGAAGGTCCATATGATTAGTTCCGGATTGAGATGATATGAGACAGTATCAATCCATAAAGGTTTAATAATTAAATATCCCTAGTCGTAGTATTATCGAGACTGGACATCGATAATGCGGAATAGACTAGTATTGCACTTGTGCGAGTTGTGCGAGCATAACGACACAGTTCTCATATGTTTAAGTATTGGATACTTATGCAAGTGCAATAGGAGGTTGTGTTTTACCGATGGTACGGAAAACAGCTTCGATCTGGATAGACCCCGCTGAATCCCATTGGTAATATGTCGATGTGTCTATGGGAGTCCGCTTTAGGGTAGGTGTATTTGGTCTTAACTTGAGACTTGCACCGCTAATACTTGCGACAATCAATATACTTTGGTTTTGGTCGTCCAGGGCTTTAACCGGTTCTGTGTACGCCTCTTCTGGGTATATTGAGAATCGTAGTGTATTGGGTGTGCTGTCGAGATAGAAGTATCACTCCAGTCATAGTGGAGATGATGATCACGTAGGATACGGAACTTGTGCTCTTTTATGCTGCAGCTATCAGGATAATATGACTAGGTCATGTTTATCCGATTATAGAGACTAGTTACCAGAGATCCGATATGTACTTCGTACGGGGCAGACACATTCCCAGCCTCAGGCCTTGCACGTGACCATCCGATACTGGATCGACATACACATATACTATGTATACTACGCCTGATATAGATTATAATATTCTTTTAAGAATATTTCTGGAGAATTGGGTAGGCACGGTGCTTTGCTAGAAGCCAACCATGTCTTATAAATCGGTAAAAACGTAGTACTAGGTACGTACGTATTCGAATAGTCCGATAACCGGATTTACTACCAACATATCCTGGGATCTCATGGGTCGCTTTCCCGAAGATTCACCGATGACGTATGACTCGCACTTTATTAATCTGGGATTAATTAGATGAGAGAGGAAATTAATCTTGGATTAATTACGGAGATATTTTATCTGGGATAAAATACTATTTGAAGAGAGAGAATGATTAATTTGGAATTAATCGGTAAATTAATATATTCGATATATTAAACGAAATTGGATTTCGACGTGGAGTTAAAATTAGATTTTAATTCGGGTAAACGAGTTAATTTAGAATTAATTCGTTAGCGACATGAATAGTAATTTTGCTAGGCATAATTATTTAATTAAATTTGATTTAATTACGACGCAACGGAAAATTTGTTAATTCGAAATTAACGAACCCGAGCCCAGAAGTATTTGCGGGCTCGCTCGTATTTCGAATCGAGTGGGGTCCACAAGTCATATCACGCGTCACTCAAGTGATGGAAGTTCATCACCTTTTTGATGATTGACATCTAGTCACTATTCATTGAGTGATGTGAATAGTTGATATGTGTGGTTGAAAGGCTTTAATGCCTTGACTTTTTTTGGAAATGGTTTTTTGGTATTAGATAACCATATACACAAAACACATCTCTCTCTCTCTCCTTGTTGTTGCATTCGACCAAGGGCCATGTTCATCTTCTCCTCTCCCATTTCGGCCTAAGGCCAACTTTCTTCATAAAATCTTGCTTGGCCGAGCATGATAAGAAGAAATTAGGAAGATTTGTGGCAAATCTACAAGGTGCTAGCACACACTTTAGAGTCCATACAAGGTGATAGGGAAACTAACCCTTGAGCATGGAATCACCATTGTTGAAGCTTGGAGCTTGGAGCACACATGAAGGACAAACATCCACCTTGGCCGAGAGCTTCACTCAAAGGAAGAAAAAGTTTTGTTCTTCGATGCATCCAATCCAATCAATGTAAGTATGTTTCCACCGTACTTCTTGATGTATTCACATATTTTCATTGCTTAATATGATCTTAGGATGCTTAGTAAACCCAACAGTAAGAGACCGTTTCGAACCCACACAGGCTTAAGGTCGACCTTGCGAGGGGTGTAATGCGACCTGAAATTATTCTCAATGTCTTATACTGGGTAGCGACTCCTTAATTCTTTGATTATTCCTCGATAGGATAATTATGCTGTGAGCTTAACAGTGTCGTAGTCGCTGACATCATAGGCATAGCGAGAAATCCTGCTTTACTCCTACAAATGGCGACTTTACTGGGGATAAAAAAATACTTTGCAGTATCTATGGTGAGATTGAGGTTACCCATGTCTTCATTATTTTGCATACCCTTTAATCCCGATGGCGTCACGTATTGAGAAATCACATTCTCTCAAGGTAGTGGATCGCTGCTTGATGATACCCATCACTCATTGCCATGTACCCTCACGATATAAAAAAAGGCATGTTCATTGATCATTCGAACCTTTGAGTGAGGAGACCTAATTATAGACAATCATTCGCCAATGAGAATCTAAGCCTTACCTTATGAAGCTCACATGGAAGCCCATAGTTGGTTTTCCATACGAATGAGTCTATCTAATGCTTGTGTATAAGCCATAATAATTTGAGGTAATCCAACCCGTCTTACCATGAAAAAAAAATCATTGGGCCTTTTCAACTAGGACAAGTTCGTGTTCCATGATAATTGGGATAAGTGATTTGAAATGTTCGTGGGTCACCTTATATGCAAATCCAATTTGACTTGTAGCGTTTAATTATGATCCCAAAAGTGTCAAATGCACGAGACCGATGCTCATACTTGGCTTTTATCCAAGAAAAAGGCAAGCCTTACTTTGGGCCCCATTTGATTATACTTAAATGCTTTCAAGTCCAACCCAAAATAATCATGATACCCAATTCATCACCTTATGACAATGGCACAATTCCCATATTAGGCTTAATCACATTGTAAAATGAGCTGCCTTCGTCCTCAATGATGGAAAAGAACCAAGGTAGCCAAGTTTCACCTTTTAGCATAGAATAAAATGAGCTCATGTACCCCTGTTGGTGTAGGAGATAAGCCAAACCATGGAAGATATTGGATTTAACACGTGTGGAGGAGAGATAAGGTTGGAATGATGTATATTGCGTGAACTAACCTTGTATTTCTTGAATCTCATGCATCCATACATCCATGCATACATGCATCATTATGAATAAAGCCATCATATTATATCGTTGATTTAGGGAGAATGGAAGACTAGTTAAGCAATCAATAATAGGCATCCCAGAAAATGACCGATAACCATAATTCCCAAATATATCAGTTGGAAACCACTGTGAATAAGATGACAGAGCATCGATAGATTGTGTTCAATGTCCTTGCCAACCTGATTGTGATTCAACTAACACCTCAGCGGTAGTGGCCGAGTCAAACGAGAAGAGGCATAAGAAACCCCAAGGGTATAGTGGAGAAAGTAGCCGCCCTAGACGATAAGGAAATAGCAGAATACGCTATAGGAAAAATGGCCAAGTCTTCGGCCAAGATAGAACTATAGAAATTGAAGGAGCATATGGAGGCGATAACCAAAAGATGAATGGTAAAAATGAAGATTTGTTGGATTACAATGTCATGGCTTTCAGAGAATAGCTGCCCACTCAGTTCAAAATACTTAAAATGGCAAAGTTCAATGGGAATCGAGACCCTAAGGCACACCTGTGTGATTACCTGTTATTGATGAGTACTATCGGAGTGTCCCAACACCAAGTGCGAAAGATGTTTGGAATGTCACTGGAAGGAGCGTTTGTGGTATGGTACCATGACCTCAAGAAGAAAGTAAATAAGGATTGGAGAACACTCTTGAGTCAATGTGTCACAGACATAGAGATTGATGTGTTACTTTCTGACCTGGGGAACATGAAGAAGAAGTTAGGCGAGAGCTTCATGAGTATATGGACCGCTAGAGAAGTCAGCTTCTGAAGATGCATAAAAGACCCTCAGAAAAGATCAAATCAAAATGATAATCAATGGAACTAATCCCTTCATCTACAATAAGTTGAGGATGATGACCTCCATGATCTTGGACTTGGAAGAGGAAGAGGTGGAGTGCTAGAAGCTCAATAGCTAAAGATAATAAAAGAAGAATAATATAGAAGGCTCAGAAAATGGGGCATCAAATATGAACACAGTCTATAAATGGTATTTTTATGACATGGGAAAATCACTAGACCAAGTACATGAAGTACTAACAAGGTAGGGTCTCTTGAAGCTGCTAGATCCACAACAAAACCGATGACTAAATATGAAAATCCTCATAATACTGGGTCTTCCATCAGTTTTTAAGGCAGAGACTGAAAGGTGTGCTCGTTTGAAACATGATATCCAAGACTTGATCGATGGAGGCAAAATACCTGAACCTGAAGGGTACCACTCCTAAGTATAATTATTGTATCTCATATTTTCGTATCATGAAATGACTCTTTTTTGAATGTTTAATGAAATAAATTTGATTTTGTAAAATTTTATATCTCCCATTAAGAATGTGCACGCCTAAATTTGGGAAAAAAGTTTTAACTTTGGAATCACTAGTAGAATGTTATCCAAAAATTACGCACTAAAATTGCGTTGGGGTAGTTGTGGAACCCCTAGGGTCGGATCGGTGCCCCACGCAGCGGAAATGGGTCTAACCCATGGATATCAAGTATTGGTGTAATTTTAAATAATTTAATGAAATACTATATTCCATTAAGTGTGTATAGGAAAAAAATGGGGCTGAATTGGAGTTCGGAAACTCAATAACGAGATAAAAATAAAATCAATGCACACAACGCGTGCACGTGCGCTATAATGCAGCTCTCTAGAAAGAGAGCTGAAGGGATTAAGGTAAATTAACCTAATTACTTCCAACTCTCCCTAAACACTTCAAAAACACCCAAATTAATTTTTAACATCAAAACTAATATGAACACATGTTATAGAATAAATTCAAGTTTTTCAAAATAGAAAATATTTTTAAAAAATATAAATTTATTATAAATACGCACTTCTTAAATTTTGAATCCAATACACAAGCCAAATTAGAATCCCAATAAGAAATATATTGTGAACAGTTTTAGGACACCCAAGGTGCTCAAGTGATTCTACAATGGTAGCCATAGCTCTAAGCTAAAATCTAGAGTTCCAAACTGTTGGACAATTATGACCCATAGCGTCACTATTTGTACAGATCATGGTGTTGTTGTACAAATTAACTATGTGACAAGGAGATTGCACTCTTATCATTTGTGATTAGATCACCTAGATGTATAAATGATAAGAGGTCTTTATGATTAGTACCAGATTAATAAGATATGAGACTGTATTAATACACGCGAGGTTTAATCATTAAATATCCCTAGTCGTAGTATTATCGAGACTGGACATCGATAATGTGAAATAGACTAGTATTACACTTGTGCGTGTTATGGAAGCGTAACAGTATAGTTCTTATATATTTGGGTATTGGATACTCATGCAAGTGTAATAGGAGGTTGTGTTTACCGATGGTATGGAAACAGCTTCGCTCTGGATAGACCCCTCGGAATTCCGTTGGTAGTATGACTACGTGTCTATGGAAGTCCGAAATCAGGGTAGGTGTATTTGTTCTTAAACTAAGACTTGCACCGCTAATACTTGCGACAATCAATATGCTTTGGTTTTGATCGTCCAGGGCTTTAAGTGGTTCTGTGTACGCCTCTGCTGGGTATATTGAGAATCGTAGTGTATTGGGTGTGATGTCAAGACGGAAGTATCACTCCAGTCATAGTGGAGATGATATCACGTAGGATAAGGAACTAGTACTCTTAAGTATTCCAGTCATCAGGATGATATGACTAGGTCATGTTCATCCGATTATAGAGACTAGTTACCAGACATCCGACATGTGCTTCGTACGGAGCAGACACAATTCCAGCCCCAAGCCTAGCACGTGACACCTGATACTGGATCGCTATACGCAATACTACGTATACTACGCCTGATATAAATTATATATTCCAGTAAGAATATTTCTGGAGAATTGAGTAGGCGCGGTGCTTTGCTAGA
This sequence comes from Zanthoxylum bungeanum, assembly GCA_019454045.1. Classification (NCBI taxonomy): domain Eukaryota; kingdom Viridiplantae; phylum Streptophyta; class Magnoliopsida; order Sapindales; family Rutaceae; genus Zanthoxylum; species Zanthoxylum bungeanum. Next base: position 167,241 of record SKCR01032226.1, on the reverse strand, counting down.
AGCCAACCCTGTCTTGTAAATCGGTTAGCACATAGTACGAGGTACGCACTAAATCGGATAGTCCGATAACCAGATTTACTGCCAACATATCCAGAGGCTCTTGGGTTGCTTTCCAAAGATTCACCGATGACAATTGACTTAAACTAGAATTAATCTGGGATTAATTAGAGAGAGAAAATTAATCTAGGATTAATTGAGGTATTATTTAATCTGGGATTAAATGTGTTCGAGAGAGAACGCGATTAATTTGGAAATAATCGGTAAAATAAATTTAATAGTTAAATTTGATTTTTCTATTTAATTTATTCGTATGGGCTAAAATTAATATATCAGATATATTAATATGAATTGGATTTCATTGCGAAATTAAATTCGGACTTTAAAAGCGAACAAACGAATTAATTTAGAATTAATTCGTAAACGGTATTTGTAATAAATTTACTAGGTGTCGTCATTTGATTTAATTAGATTTAATTATTTAACGATAAGAATTCGTTTAATCGGATTAAACGGATCCGAGCTGCGGAAAATATTCTTAGAATCCATTCGAATTTTGAATTCAAATGTGGGGCCCACTTTAAATGTGGTAGTTAGGGGAGTGGTTGGCATTTATGCCATACCATCCACTTTCCAACCACCTTGGAATGGTTTTGGCAAAACCATTTACCCACCACCTTGTTTAGGTGAAAAGGGTAAATTGGCTTTTACCAAAACCCTTCTTTTTTCTCTCATTTGTGTAATGATCTCACAAAACACAAACCCTAGCTATATTCTCCCAAAAGGGGCGTGAGCTTCATCTTATTTCTCTTTGATTTTGTGGAAAAATCAACAAAGCTAGCACTTCAAGAAATCAACTAAGGTGATAGGGAAACAACTTCAAGAGTTGGAATCAACACAAGCTTGGAACTTGGAGTTCTCTTCTCAAATTTTAAAAGCTCAAATCCATTCAATGTAAGTAATTCGTAACTTATAATGAATTTATGAATATCTTTTCTTGCTTATTAGATCATTGGCATATTCTAGGAACACTAACAATGGTATCAATAGCCAATTTTAAGTAAGAAAATTTTAGGGTTCATGAGTCTAAAATTTATGGCTTTTGTGTTTTGAATATGATTTCTTCAAATTGATGCTTTGAGCATGCTTAGATTATGTTAACGTAGAGTTGTGCATGATTATATTGAGAAAAAATTGATTGGATCAAAATTTTTAAAATTCCTTAGTGTGGCCGAAACTAGCACTGCAGTGGACTGCAGTTTTTTTTTTTGTAACATCATTGGATGTGTTTAAATGCATGTTTAAATGTTGATTGTTGGTTTGATTAGATTGAAATCAAAGTCAATAATATTTATGTTAAATTCAAGAACATGTTGAGCATGAAATGATGTGTTTTGGCTTCAATTTGTGTTGAGCATAAATTGATGGATTAAGCATGATTAATTAAGTTAATTGGTATTTTGGAAATATTGAGTTTAATTAATTAATCATGGCTAATACACTTTAATTAAAATAATTATGATATTTGGAATATTATAATATGTTAATAAGCCTTTAATTATGAATTGGGCTAAAAGTGTGTATTTGGGCTTAATGGGCTTGGTTTGACCAAGTTTGGTTTTGGACTTTTGGATTGGATCCAATTGGGCCCAAAACCAATTTCATAAAATCCAAATACATCACTTGGCCCTTTAAAGAATTAATTGGGCCTAATGGGCCTAAATTGATTTGTTGGCAATAGGGTGATCCTATTGGGCCTTGGCATTTTGGTTTGATCCATTATAGCCAAAGCACATGCCTTACGAATAATTAAAAGCCCATTGGACTTCAATTCAAATGACATTGGATGTTATTGGGCCTTTGAGACCCATAAGATTGGATTTGGAGTCCAAGTCTTTAAGGCTTATAAGTAAGTGTAAATATTTAATTTGGAATTAAATTTGGAATTAGTATTGAATACAACTAAATTGGATTTAAAGTTGTAGTTCAATATAATTCAAGAATACTTACTTTGAGTATTTATTCTTAAACGAGTTTGACTCGCGCAAATCAAATCGTGTTTGAACATTGAATGATCATTAATTCAAAGATTAATAATTGGATTAGATTGATTGAATAACATGATTTGTATGAATACAAATGTATTGCATGAATAATGGATATCGGATGGATATTAGAAGGGTGAGGGTAATTTTGGAAATTGTAATAAATTTAGAATTTATTAAATTGGACCTGCGTGTCCAGCCTTTTATCTCTTTTCTCATTGTATTTCTCTTCTCACCTATTCCCCTCAATGTAAATGAGGTTTCTTTAGAAGTGTTATGTAATTGGGTAGAAGTTAGAATAGTTCTAGCCAGGGAGAGGAAATGAAGTGATTTGTTCTAGGAACAATTTGTGAGATATCCATCAGCATATCATTATTAATTTATTTATTTATCGCGCCTTATTATGATTTTAGAATGCATGCTTAAGGGTGTATGATGAGACCTAATCAAAGATAATTAATTGGTTGCCAATTTACGCGAAAAACCCTCAAAACATATTAAGCTTTTTTCCTTCGTTGAGTGAGTGATTCTTACTCAAGATCCAAAGTTGGCATTGGTTTGTTGGCCAAAGTCAAGACCTTTGTCAATTACGGATGTGTTTGAATCATGAGAGTTTTGTTCCATATCGGTGTCTTGTCCAAGTCGTGATTTGTTGGCCAAAGTCAAGATCACTTCTTGTCCATCGACATTGATTACGAAGCTTTCCATGTCAATGGGTTCCGCTTAACTGGGATCATTAAGTTTGTTGTGCCAAAGCCAAGGCTTAGTTGATTCAGAGGAAAAAGGTTAGGTAATATATTGGATATATTAGCATATATAAGATATATGTTTCGGACTTGGATGTCCACCTACTGGATCTAGGAATTGGATGAGATCCAATTGATCTTAGAGATCTACCTAGTTAAGTATCATACAATTTGTTGGCCAAAGTCAAGATTGTGTTTTATTTAACGGGATCTTAGCCCACTAGGAAACTAGGTTTCTCGAGTACTCGACAGAGGGTTAGAGGCTCGCCGAAAAATAGTGGGAGGCAAGTATTAAATTTTGTAATTTTGTTTAGATACTTGCCAATATGCGCTCATTTCAATTTTCATCATTATTATTAAAAATATATTAGTTGAACTAATATTCAATTGTTGTTTTAATTAAACAGTTGGACTGTATTCAAACTACTTCATTTATAGTTGATTATATAATTGGATTATAGTAATCAATATATTTGAATTTTACCGATCATTTATAGTTAATTATATAATAGGATTATAGTAATCAATATATATATATATATATATACACACACCACATATTATATATATATATATATTTGATTTTAACCAATAAAATTGTAATTATTTTATAGTTAGACTATAGTAATCATTACATTAGATTGTACCCGAAATCGTTGATTGGATAGTTAGACTATTGGAATCAAGATAACTGAAAGATTAGTGTTTAAAATATAATCCTGGGTGAAAATGTGTTTAAAAGACTTTAATTTTCAAATTGGGAATAAAATTTCAGGATGGTCCTGGAAAACTTAATTACTTTATTTGATAAAATAACATATTAGGTCTAAGCCCAGAGTTAAGCAAATAGTAGAGCATGATCTTTGGAAGATTCATGTGATGATAACTTTAGTGCTTAATCCATTATACTTGTCAAAAGGATTCCTTAATTTCCTAATCAGAACTAAGGATTAGATCCTTAAAGTATGATGAAGAAATTGAAGGATCTTCATAGATCTATTCTTAGATATTAGAAGTATTAAATCACAATAGTAACTCTTGGAGAGTTAATGGATATTCTCAAGGAGACAAAGCCAAAGTTTGTAAAACGGCAAGAAGCGCAAGGCGCATCTTACTTCGATATTCTAGAAGGCCAAGGCTTGGCTGATGGATTCTGGGGTATGTAAAAATGGCAAAGGCTAAATCATTATAATCTTCTAGGAAGATAAATGACATATCCCAAGATGTCTGCCTAAACTGTGGCAAACGGGGTCACTGAAGCATGACTGCCGTATGGACAAGGCAGAGATGAAGGAATAAAAGAAAGGGCAAGGCTCTGACTTTAAATTGTTTGTCATAAATATGTTCACTAATCGTATTAAAATGGATTTTAGATACTAAAAGTGGTACATAAATATGCATTGATGTGCAGAATCTGCTATGAGCAGGATACTGACTTCAGTTGAGATTAATCTGCGAATCGGAAACGGGACGACAATCGCTGTTTAAACCGTAGAAACCTAAGTTTAGGAACTACCCATTGGGTGTCTGCTTAAATTAGGAAACTGTTATAATATAACTAGTTTGACTAGAAATATTATCTCTATATCGAGTATAACTCGTTACGACGTATACCTTTATATTCTAGAACACTAAAGTGTTTTATTTTATAAAGATGATATTGAGATAAACACATTAGATGTGAATAACAGTATTTATATTTTGAATATAAATAAATCTCAAACATATAACATGACAAACAAGTAGCTCAAACTGATTTGATCAGATAAGACTTATATGTGGCAGTGTTGTCTGGGACACCTTAAACAAGATTCGTATATCCACACTTTTGAAGAGTGGATACTAGGACGGATTTGATTCCATTCAAATGATGTCTACGAATCTAGTTTATTAGGTAAAGTACCTAAAATACATTTTACTTGGTAAAAGTGTAAGTGCCATCGATCTTTTAGCCTTCGTTTATAGTGACGTAAGTAGGCCCATATATAGCTAGGCTATAGGTGGATATGAGTATTTCGTGACCTTTACGGATGTGGCATCGCGTTATGGTTATGTGTATCTTATGAAACACAAATTGGAAACTTTTAGAGTTTCGAAACGAAGTAGACAAACAAATCGGCTAAAGTATTAAAACCATCACAGTAAGACCGAGATGGAAAATACTTAAGCAATAAGTTTCTCAAATACTTGAAAGAGTATAGTATTCTTTCAATGAGGACTCCTCCCGGAACACGTCAGTTTGACAGTGTGTCCGAACGGAGAAACCGAATTTTGTTGGACATGATAAGGTTAATCATGAGTCGCTCTGAGCTACCATTTTCCTTCAAAGGATAAGCATTTAACAGTGCAATACTTATTTTGAATAAGGTTCCATGAAAATCTGTTTGACAGATTTCATATTAGATATGAAGAGGAAAGAAACTGAGTTTTCTCACTCCTGAAGATTTGGGATGCTGGGCATATGTTTGGATGATACCAAACTAGAACCCAAATCGGATAAGTGCCTAATTGTAGGTTGTCATAAGGAAACCAAAGTATAGTACTAATACATCTCACATGAGAACAATGTGATTGTTGCTCACCATGCGATTTTCCTAAGAGGAATACTGATATGCAGTGGTCAGTGGGAGGATAGTAAAACTCGATGAAAATCGGAGTTCAAGCACCGAGTCCTTAATGGAACATAATTAGTTCATCAAGGATGAAACTATACCAGTAATCTTCGAATACACAATAACCGCGTAGATCAGACATAGTCAGAAAATAACCTGGGAGATATGGGTTTCTGATCTCACCTCATAAAGATGTCAATCTTTTGAGGAATTAATACCAACTGTCTACGTATGAGGAAGTGATACGAGGTATCAACTCCTTATTATGGCAAAGTGCCATGACATCCGAAATGGATTCCATGTATATCAACTATGTTTGGACACTAGTTGAAGTACCGCAATGCATTGTGCCTATTGGTACTATATAAGTCTTCAAGGAAGACATACATGGATGGCAATATACCAATTTACAAAGCTAGGCTTGTAGCGAAAAGGTATCTTTATCAACATTGTGTCGATTACGACGAAACCTTTTAATAGTTGAATCTATTTGGATAATGCTTACTATGCTGCATGTTTCATTGATGAAAAATGGCAGCTGAACGGGAAAATCGCTTTCCTGAAAAGGAAACCTTTTGGAGGATGTTGTATATTCTGACGGTTTTGTCGTACCAATACTAGTAAACAAGGTTTGTGGGTTATTCGATCCATAGAGGAATTGAAGCAAGCATTAGGTTCTTGGAATTATCGTTTTGATGTAATCGTAATGGTTTATGATTTAATTCAAAACGAGAAATGATTCTTGTGTATATAAGGAGGTTATTGGGAGCGCACTGAAAGTGACTGTCCTAAATAATGATGATATGTCATTTCTTGGAAATGATATTCCTATAATATAATCGGTGAAAGCTTGGCTTTCATGAAAAATTCTCCGTAGATTTTTGGGAGAAACAACCTTTATTATAGGAACAAAGATCTATTGGGATAGATTTAAAGTTGTTGAGACTCTCCGAAAACTCGTACATTGAAAAATGTACGTGACCTAGTGTCTCATACGCCTTGAGCATATGGATTCAAAAACAGGTCAATCCAAGTGATAGTCACTGGATTGATATTAAGAACATCCGTTAGTACCTTAGAGAACTAAGGATGATGTCTTAAACTATAGAGAAGGAGAACTTGAAGTGACTGGGATCACTGCTGTAAGTTTCCTAACCGATAAAAACAATGGTACTATATAGTTTGAATAACGGAACAGTGAGCTGGAAATCTTCCAAGCAAGATAATATTACCGAATAAACTACAAATACGGGTTATTGCTGCGGCTGAGACAGCAATAGAATCCATTTGGGTCGATAATAAATCTAATTAGATTAGATATAGTTCTGTTAGCAGCTGAGCTAGGCGTCAGCACATGCTAAAAAATTAATGGTCTCATCAATGATCCAGATATATACTTTGACTATTCATATGATTCGTTCAGATCATACATCGTGGTGATGTGATGATCGAATAAATCGCATCAGACGATAATCACGCAAATCCGCGGACGAAAGCCTTTCCTCAACAGTTTGAGCGAACCGTACATAGTTCGGGTGTATGACACTTGAGTGACTGGCTATAGGCCAAGTGGGAGATTGTTGGACAATTATGACCCATAGCGTCACTGTTTGTACAGATCATGGTGTTGTTGTACAAATTAACTATGTGACAAGGAGATTGCACTCTTATCATTTGTGATTAGATAACCTAGATGTATAAATGATACGAGGTCCTTATGATTAGTACCAGATTAATAATATATGAGACATTATTAATCCACGTGAGGTTTAATCATTAAATATCCCTAGTCGTAGTATTATCGAGACTGGACATCGATAACGCGGAATAGACTAGTATTACACTTGTGCGTGTTATGGAAGCGTAAAAGCATAGTTCTCATATATTTGGGTATTGGATACTCATGCAAGTGTAATAGGAGGTTGTGTTTACCGATGGTATGGAAACAGCTTCGCTTCAGATAGACCCCTCGGAATTTCATTGGTAGTATGACTATGTGTCTATGGAAGTCTGAAATCAGGGTAGGTGTATTTGGTCTTAACCTGAGACTTGCACCGCTAATACTTGCGACAATCAATATGCTTTGGTTTTGGTCGTCCAGGGCTTTAACCGATTCTGTGTACGCCTCTGCTGGGTATATTGAGAATCGTAGTGTATTGGGTGTGATGTCAAGACGGAAGTATCACTCCAGTCATAGTGGAGATGATGTCACGTATGATACGGAACTAGTACTCTTAAGTACTGCAGTCATCGGGATGATATGACTAGGTCATGTTCATCCGATTATAGAGACTAGTTACCAGACATCCGATATGTGCTTCGTACGGGGCAGACACAATTCCAACCCCAGACCTAGCACGTGACACATGATACTGGATCGCTATATGCAATACTACGTATACTACACCTGACATAGATTATATATTCCAGTAAGAATATTTCTGGAGAATTGGGTAGGCACAGTGCTTTGCTAGAAGCCAACCATGTCTTGTAAATCGGTTAGCACGTAGTACGAGGTACACACTAAATTTGATAGTCCGATAACTGGATTTACTGCCAACATATCCATAGGTCTCTTGGGTCGCTTCCAAAAGATTCACCGATGATAGTTGACTTAAACTAGAATTAATCTGGGATTAATTAAGAGAGAAAATTAATCTAGGATTAATTGAGGTATTATTTAATCTGGGATTAAATATGTTCGAGAGAGAACGCGATTAATTTGGAAATAATCGGTAAAATAAATTTAATAGTTAAATTTGATTTTTCTATTTAATTTATTCGTATGGGCTAAAATTAATATATCAGACATATTAATATGAATTGGATTTCATTGCGAAATTAAAGTCGGACTTTAAAAGCGAACGAACGGATTAATTTAGAATTAATTTGTAAACGGTATTCGTAATAAATTTACGAGGCATCGTCATTTAATTTAATTAGATTTAATTATTTAACGATAAGAATTCGTTTAATCGGATTAAACGGATCCGAGCTGCGGCAAACATTCTTAGAATCCATTCGAATTTTGAATTCAAATGTGGGGCCCACTTTAAATGTGGTAGTTGGGGGAGTGGTTGGCATTTATGCCATACCATCCACTTTCCAACCACCTTGGAATGGTTTTGGCAAAACCATTTACCCAACCACCTTGTTTAGGTGAAAAGGGTAAATTGGCTTTTACCAAAACCCTTCTCTCTCTCTCATTTGTGTAATGATCTCTCAAAACACAAACCCTAGCTATATTCTCCCAAAAGGGGCGTGAGCTTCATCTTCTTTCTCTTTGATTTTGTGGCAAAATCAATAAAGCTAGCACTTCAAGAAATCAATTAAAGTGATAGGGAAACAACTTCAAGAGTTGGAATCAACACTTAAAGCTTGGAACTTGGAGTTCTCTTCTCAAATTTTAAAAGCTCAAATCCATTCAATGTAAGTAATTCCGCAACTTTTAATGAATTTATGAACATCTTTTCTTGCTTATTAGATCCTTGGCATGTTCTAGGAAAACTAACACAAACTCCAATTTTATGTTTATTCCTAACATAAATATTTAGACCCAATTACAAGCATATTGTGTTTATACTTCCAGAACATCATAACAAAATTAATTAGCCTTATTTCAACATTAAGTTATGTGATCATGCATCCAATACATAAAAAAAAAAATTAAGAGAAGTTCAAACTTACCTAGCAAGCTTGATGCAAAGATCCAATCTTCTTCTCTTTGTTGAAATGGTAAGAGAACCTTCAAGGTTTACAAGCTTCACTCGTAGATCCAATCTTGATTTCAATATTAGCAAGTTTCAATCAAAGATCCAATCTTGATTTCTTCTAGATGAAATATTGTAGAGACCTCACAAGCTTCTCTAAACATATCTCTAACTTAGGCTAATTTCTCTAAGAATTTACTTATACTTAGCTTTCTCAAGTTTTTACTTTGCTTAATTAAAAGCTTCCCAAAGCTTGCTATTTATAGAAAAACTTAGGAAATTTTTAATTAATAAAAGTTGTATTCAACTTTTATGTGGGCTTAATTTAATTTATCTAAATATGTATAATTAGATGTGACTGATCTCCATTGTCTCCCACTTTGATTTAGTCCAATTAGATCAAGCTAAAGATTAGGAAATGGATTAGTTTAATATTTGGCACTTTGATTTAATCCAATTAAATCAAGCCAAAACTACATAATATCCTCAATTGGTAGAGATAATTATGATTTTACAATTAAGCCATTGTATAATTATTGAATTAATCCAATTAGGTTAAAGTAAATAATTAATGTTATCCAATAATACTTTATTATCTTTTATCAATTGCTTCTATTGAGACTCTCTAAGTTCAGATACGCTCGTCATATATGCCTAGCTAATATGTACGTAATTCGGCTACCTCATAATTTGCGAAGAATATGAACGACCTTTCTGAACTATACAAGTCGAGGTCATCACATATGCTTAACAATCCCTCCGTTGTAGGCTATCCGAGTTGTACTCAGGAAACATAGAATACATCGTCAAGTTTCCGAGGAGCACATCCAATGTTGACATGTCCAAGATTCTTTATAACGTATGTGATCTACCTTGGGTGATCAACTTTGGTCAAAGCTTTAAGAATATTGACTTTACTCATATGGATACCTAAACCCTTTATGGTACACATACGGGCCGACAGATCTTATTTTGCTTCGGACTTGATTAGTGAGTGTATCGGTCCACACCCAAAGAACATCTAAAGGCCGGACCAAGAAAGGTTTCTAACATACATGGCATCGAAGTGTGGAGGATCTAACATAAAATCAATGCTATCATATAGTCAAAAGATTACATATGCTACTCGACTTGAGAAGATTCTTATTGATTGTTGTAAGACACAGAAATCGGCGACGCTGTTCTAGGCTAGCGGCCTAGTCGAGAGTACGGAATAGCCCATGATGGACTAAATCAGAGAATAATGGAGTCGCCACCCAGTGTGAACTGGGAAAATAATTTAAGGCCGCACTCACCCCTCGCAAGGGAAGACCTCAAACCGTTGGGTTCGGAATGGTCCCTTACTTATGCCACTTGTAATGAAAAGATTTGTGCAATAATCTAACCAAGTCTACGCAACCTACATACGCGAGAATAACCTTCATCTAAGTTCGCATACATAAAAGTAAAATCTATATCTACGTTTGCATGCATAAAAGTAAAACCTATATCTAAGTTTGCATGCATAAAAGTAAGTCGACACAACGGCAAGCACAAATAAATAACAATTATCTAAGCATAAAAAAATTAAAGAGATGTGATAAAATTCCTAACATGAAGAAAAATAACTAAATCATGCATTAAAAATAACATACTATTCCTAATGAACAACGGATAAACACAAGATTGGATGAAACGAAATATGTGAGTCTCTCAAGCAGTACGTGGAATTGTTTCCCAAGTATAGACCGCACTACCGTCCATTCAGATTCAGCTACGAAATTTACGTCTGGGTTTCCATCCGATATACCGCGAGAGATAACACAAAATCATTCATCTAATGGCCACAACATACATAAATCAAAGATACACATGCGAAGAAATAATAATAAATAATAATAAAAAGAACAAGAATAAATAAAAGGGTGCCCTCAGGTCTAACCTCTTAAGTCGTCTCTTGGAAGTGCGTTACACAGTTGCATGAATGATTGATGCTCCACAACCTTTCCGATTTACTGTTTCGTTGTTTTCATTCGTTGCCTAGCTGTTTCGGGCTGCCGTATAATCTGTTTTGCTCACTATTGTTACGGTGTTTGGGCTGTGTTTCAGGATAAAATTTTCGGTGAAAAGGGTGCAGTTTTTCAGTGCAGTTTTGGTGGTTGTAGGGCTGATTTTCTAGACATTTTTCGATGGTTAAAGGGGCTATTTCTGGGCAGTTTTTCGGTGGTTACAGAGGGCTGTTCTGGGCAGAATTTTGGTGATTACATAAGGATTTTCTGCGGTGATTCAGGGGTAGTTTCTGGTTGGGATATGCGGCAATGGAATGGTGTTTTTGATTGTGTTTGGTGCGGCAATATAGGGCTTTCAGGGGGATGTGTTTTCGGCAGTGGAGGGCTTGCATGGATCTCTTTTCACGGCAACAAGAGGATGTTTTTCATTACTCTTTGCGTGAATGTGCTAGAGGGAGTGAAGGGTTTGGTTTAAGGTCCTATTTATAGGAGAGGGTTGAGGTTATCCTCATACGTGAAAGGAAAGAATATTGTGTAATTATGAGGGAAATCTCTAATTAATGTGTCCTAAGGAAAAATCTATTTAATTAAGAAGGTAATTTGGGGGATTTGATTTGATTTAGGCATGTGATTTAATTTTATTAGGAATGTGATTTATGAGATTTGATTTGATTTTTTTAATTCGGGAAGGTAATTTATTTAGAATTTAACATGTGTTTAATGTGTGGATCTATTATTTTGGAGGGGATGGGCGTGTGGCTTGGTCTTTTGGGCGTGTGTTTAGGGTTTTTTTGGTGGGCTTGATGTGTGGCTTGGTGGTGTGTGGGCTTGGTGTGTGGCTTACGAAGGTTTGGGTCGAGGATAAATTTTAAAACAGAGATCTAACGAGCAGCTAAGCAAATGAATTAAATCCAACAAGGTATCAATTTTCGACTCTTTCCTTTCGACGTCCGTTTCTCACGACTTCCAAAACTTAAAGAGTAATGCCTTCATGTGAGACTCATCATCAGGACTTACATGTAAAAATACAGTGCCTACAGTAGCCCCCACTTTGATGGGACTTGTGTAGTGTGTAATAGTTACAATCATATCAAAGTTATGCAATGCATTTTTACTTACCTGGCTCACTAGCTACCACTTGACTTGCCTGTTGCTTCGAACTGAGTTGATCTGGTGGTCAGATGCTGCGACCTTGAGGTTCATCCCTGTAAGATGCTGCGATCTCTAGGAATCACTACCGAACTGAGCTGATATGGTGGCGAGGTGCTTCGACCCCTGGGCCTTGTTCCAGAACCACCGAATGTGGGCTTTGTTTCTAACTATGCTGATAATGTGTGGGCCTCGACCCTGGGACGCATCCCAAAACTGATGATGCAGTGAGCCTCAACCCTGGGACACAACCCGAAACTGCAACTGATGTGTAGGCCTCGACCCTGGGACGCATCCCAAAACTGATGATGCAATGGGCCTCGACTTTGGGACGCATCCCGTAAATGCAACTGATGTGCGGGCCTCGACCCTGGGATGCATCCCGAAACTACAACTGATGTGTGGGCCTCGACCCTGGGATGTATCCCAAAACTGATGATGTAGTGGGCCTCTGGGACGCATCCCAAAACTGCTGCTGATGTGGGCCTCGATCCTGGGACGCATCCCAAAACTGCTACTGATGTGGGCCTCGTCACTGGGACTCATCCCCAAACTGATGCTGATGTGGGCCTCAACCTTGGGACCCATCCCAAAACTGCTGCTGATGTGAGCCTCGACCCTAGGAATCATCCCCAAACTGATTCTGATGTGGGCCTCGACCCTGGGACGCATCCAAAAAACTACTAATGTGTGGGCCTCGACCCTGGGATGCATCCCAAAACTGATACTAATGTGGGCCTCGACCCATGCTCCACTCTCGAAATGCCATTCCCGGCATACTGAACCTTATCCTTGAGGCATTGTTGATGTGATGGTTCATTCCCGAACCGTATTGTATGAGAAAGGGTAGACTGATCACCCCCGGTCTCGGTTCATCTTTCTGTTCTTTGCTGCTTTCCTTAGGTCAAGGTAGATCTCCTCACGTGATATTACATACCAACATACTATACCGCCTCTCGCGAGATAATTCTGATAGCTAAACATATTTTCGTCCTCAAAGGATGCTTCATGTCGATACCAGAGAACCTTCAAAGTACTTGATACACTCAAATCCAACCGTCTAAATGAGTGACCTAAACTAGAATCCAAGTGTGTGTATGCTAAGGTCCTTTCACAGCTTAATCCTTAAGTAAGCTAACCCGATGATTTCGTTTCCAAGAATGGGATCAGTGACTCGTTCGTACTCGACATGATATGATTTTCTTTTTCTTTTTTTCGCCTCTTCATCCTTTTCTTTTCATTTTGAACTTTTTTTTTATCAACACACCTACCCTTTAAGGTAGCATTTCTCCTCATGGTGGTCCTAATACTTACCAATGGGTAGTTTCACGCTTATCGGTTATAGGTGGTTTATTTTCAGAGACTTTTTCTTCATTTCCAACAATATCACATATCGTACTACAAGTAAATCAGGATGAACATCTAAGCAAATGGTCATTCACCGATCCACCATCTCTTCAAGTAGTCATCTCGCCGACTCCTTAGGCTTCTACAGCTAAGATCTCGTAATCAAGTGCTCGCGAGTCAAGTCGAGATCAACCACTCAGAATATCGGATGAGAGCACATCTCGCACTTATCATTTCTAAGGTTTCACCCTGCTGCAAACAATGTCATCACTGGACATATGCCTAACCATCAAGGACTTCTCTATCTCTTCTTTTTATTTTTTCACTCCACTGGAATTCTTCATTTCAACCTCTGATAATGTAGGCTTCGCCCCCTGGGATTCATCCCCAAAACTGATACTGATGTGGGCCTCAACCCTTGGGTTTCATTCCCAACTGATACTGATATGGGCCTCAACCCTGGGATCTATTCCTGAAACTGATACTGATATGGGCCTCAACCCTGGGATCCATTCCCGAAACTGATACTGATGCGTTGTTGATTCTGATTGGCTTACTCCTTCTTTTTGAAACCTGCAAATACAAAACAGAATAAACACAAAAAAGAATGCAAGTACGTTACGTGTATGCATGCATGCATGAATGAATTTCCTACTCCGTTGGGTTAGGCCTTCCGCTAGTCCTCCTGGTGATCGCTCGGTTTTCACTTCCTCAGGCAAAATACTGCTTCAATCTGTCTACATTGATTGGCTCGGTGAACTCGTTCCCTTCCAAATCTGACAGTCTCACTGCCCCATTTCCCATTACTTTTTAGACTATGTAGGGTCCTTCCCAGTTGGGTTTGAACTTTCCTCTCGGGTCTGTCGTCGACGACTTTGACTGCTTAAGCACCAGATCACCCTTTCTGATCTTGGTAGGGCGCACCTTCTTATTGAATGCTCGAGCCAATCTCTTCTGGTATAACTGCATATGACATAAAGACTTCATCCTCTTTTCATCGAGCAATGCCAACTGTTCAAACCTCTGCGAGGCCTATTCTTGTTCAGGTAACTCCACTTCTGCTAATACCCACATAGATTCTATCTCAACTTCCACGGGCAGTATCGCTTCCATTCCGTAGACCAAAGAGTAAGGAGTGGCTCCTGTTACTATTCTCACAGAAGTTCTGTACCCCCAAAGGGCATACAGTAGCTTGTTGGCCCAATCTTTATAGTTTTCCGTCATTTTAGCTAACATCTTCTTTATTGTCTTATTGGCTACCTCGACAGCCCCATTTACCTACGGTCTGTAAGGTGACGACTTGTGATGTCCTATCACGTACCTCTGTAGCATTTCCTTTGTTTCTCATTGGAACTGGACTCCGTTGTCTGTTACTACGTGATGCGGCATCCCATATCGACAAATGATGTTACGGGCTATGAACTTTACCATCTGCTTTGCTGTGACATTGCGAAATGACTCGGCTTCTACCCATTTTGAAAAGTAGTCTACTGTCATTACTATGAAGCGATGTCCATTCGATGCGTGCGGTCAAATTTCTCCGATCATATCAATTCCCCATGCTGAGAAAGGCCACGGCTCTGACAGCCCATGCAACTCCGTGTGCGACAAATGATTTAACTTACCGTGCGCTTGACAATCATGATAATGCTTTACCAACTTCACGTAGTCATCTTCCATGGTCGACTAGTAAAAGCCTTGTCTCACTATCTTACGGGACAAATTCAACCCATTCATGTGCGGCCCACATACTCCGGCATGTACTTCTTCCATTACCTTATGAGCCTCTTCTTTCTTCAAACGCTTCAGCTGGATGCCATTTGCTTGTCTCTTGTACAGTTCTTCCTTCAAACTCACATACTGAGAAGCTAACTTCTGGATGGCTATCCTGTCCTTTCTGCTTGCTCCTTCTGGGAATTCCCATCGTTCCAAGTATCTCTGAATGTTATAATACCAAGGTTTCCTGTCATTGTCCTCTACTTCTAATATCTTTTCTATCTCGTAGACGGGTCTGTTTGCTGTTGTCAACACTAGAGGTCTCATCACCAACTTCTTCGGATTTTCCCAAGTCTCGGCTAGTGTAGCTAACGCATCGGCTATTTGGTTATCTTCTTGTGGCAAGTGCTGGAACTTATAATAAGGGAGGGCCTGTGCTAAAGTCCTGAGGTGGAACAAGTAAGGTTTCAACCTTTCTTCCTTCAATTCCCATTCTCCTTGCATCTGTTGGACTACCAACATCGAGTCTCCATAGATTACCACGTTCTTAGCCTTCAAGGCTATCAATGTCGTCAGTCCGAAGGCACACGCTTCATACTCAGCCATGTTGTTGGTTACACCGAACGTTAACCTCTTGGCTATAGGCAAGGTTTCTCCCTCGGGGGTTACTATCACAATCCCTATTCCGGCTCATTTGCAATTTACTACTTCGTCAAAGTACATCTTTCATCTTTGGACTGTTATTGCTTGGATTTCCTCGTCTGGGAATTCAAACTTGTACTAATCTCCTTCTATTGGTTGTAATGTCAGAAACTCTGCTATGGCTCGCCCTTTGATTACTTTAGAAGTGAGATACTCAATGTCAAACTCCTTCAGTAATACCAACTATCTACTAACGGTGGCAGTTTAGCCCGCGGCCCGGTCGGCCCAGCCCAGCTGACTTTGGCCTGGCCAGGGGTGGAAAAAGCCCGGGCCGGGCCCGGCCAAGCCCGGGCCAAATTTTTTTAAAAAAACATATATATATATATATATATATATTTAATATGTTTGTATCATTTTTATTTATTTTTAGCATTTAAATTGTTAATTTATCAATGAAACTTGTGATTTATTTATAAATTATCTTTGTATATAGTGTAAATATATTTTATATTTTATACTTATATATTTTTAATTTTTAAATTCGGGCCGGGCTTTTTTTTTTGTTGGTCGGGCTCGGGTCGGGCTTGCAAAAGCCCGGCCCGGCCCGGCCCATTACGACCCTTACTATCTACCTAACTTCCATACTAGCGAAGGCACCGAATGTAGATACTTCAAGAGATTTTCCTTTGCTACGACCTGGATCTTGTACGATTGGAAGTAATGACGTAATTTTCTGGACGCCCATACTACTGCAAAATAGATCTTCTCTACTTCTTGGTAGCAGGCTTCGTACGGAAGCATCTTCTTATTGAGGTAGTAGACTGCATGCTCTACCACTTTCTCATCTACTTATACCATTATCACCCCCAGCGCTTCGGGTTCTATGGCCAAGTACAATACTAAGGGTTTGCCCGGTCTCGGAGGTTTCAAAAAGGAGGCTTCACCAAGTATTCCCTGATCTTGTCGAAAGCTTCTTGGCATGGCTCATTCCATTTCACTGGCTGGTCTTTCCTCAGCAATTTGAAGATAGGCTCGCACACTGACGTCAACTTAGAGATGAACCGACTGACGTACTGAATTTTCCTGAGGAAGACTCTCACTTCTTTCTCTATCTTCGGCGCAGGCATCTCAGTAATCGCCTTGATTTTCTCAAGGTCTACTTTTATTCCTCCCATTCCCACCGTGTTTCCTTATATTTTTCCTAACGTTACTCCGAAAATGCACTTCTTGGGATTTAACCGTAGGTTGTACTTGTGACTCGTTCAAGGAATTTCTCCAGTGGTTCTATCTGTCCGCTTATCGTCTCTGATTTCACCATCATGTCATCCACATATACCTCAATCTCCTTATGCATCAAGTAGTGGAACAATATAGTGGCCATATGTTGGTAAGTTACTCTTGCATTCTTAAGTCCAAATGGCATCACTTTGTAACAATACGTACCCCACTCCCTGACAAAGATGGGCTTATGCTTATCTTCTTCGGCCATAAGAACTTGACTGTATCCTGAGAACCCATCCGTGAATGAGTACATGGAAGATAAAGCCGCACTGTCAACCAATACATCTATATGGGGTAAGAGAAAATCATCCTTCGGGCAAGCTTTGTTAAGGTCTCGGTAATCCACACACATTCTAACCTTCCCATCATTCTTCGGCACTGGCACAATGTTTGCCAACCACTCGGGGTACTTCACTACTTCCAGGAATCCCACATCTGTCTACTCCAGGCATGTCCTCGTAGAACCAATCGAATACTTTAGTATATTTGACTAATATCTCCTCTAATTTCTTCCGCTCTTCAGAGGTAACCTCACTTGCAATTAGAATATCCTTGGGGCTTTCGGGAGTACCAAGGTTAAATGCGTTAGTTTTGGTTGAGTTGATGTCAAATATGCTCAAGTCATGTAAGTTAAAAGGAAGAGACTCAGACAAGTAAGCAAAATAAATGTCTTTATTATTAGCGAATACGGGAGTACACTCAAATAAATCATAAAGATAAATGTCTTCGTCATCCACAAACACTTCATCCTCTGCAGCCGGGTTTTCCTTAGTCTCCTTATTCTCCTCGAGGGTCAGGTTCTCTAGCTTCATCAGCTATTCTTCCCACTTGTCTTCCTTCTTCACAACTTCTTCCGTCAACGGTTTCTCACCCATCACATCCTGGAAGATCTCAAATCCTGGTACCATGACCCCGTTAACTTCAACTGGTTCAGGCTCTCTTTGATAACTCATAGCTTTCACGAAGCATTCCGTCAGCTTCAATCCTTTATTCTTAGCTTTCGGCTTATCCTTATCAGACTTGTATCCCAAAACTCTCCTGGTGGTATGCCCCTTGAAGTCGGGCAATGCTCCTCCAACAACTGAGCCTGTTCTTGGCTCGAACTTCATCTTCTCCATGATCCTAGCCACCTTAGGATTTACCCACTCCTCAAAGGTTGCTGACACTTGGAACCTCATGAAAGGTTGTATTTCTAAAGCGGCCACAACATTGTCTACTTCAGCCCTGATGGTAATAATCTCTCCCCCATACGGAAACTTGATGACCTGATGCAGAGTGGAGGGCACGCCCCCAAGCTTTTGAAACCATGGCCTCCCCAATAACAAAGTAAAAGTGGCCGGGATATCAAGCACTGTGAACTCAACCTCATCTTCAATTAGCCCCACTTTGACCACTGTAGCAAAAGTACCATCAACTCCTCGCTTGCTATCATCATATGCCTTGATAGTCATATTGGAGGGACTCAGATCTGTCGTCTTCATACCCAACCTCGACAAGATCTTCAAAGGGCACACATTGATAAATGAGCCATTATCCACCATTACACTAGATGTTTTCTTACCCCAACTTCAGCTCTTATGAATAAAGGCCTATTACGATTCATTCCCTCCACCGGGAGTTCCTCCTTAGAAAAAGGTTATCACCTGTGAAGCTTCCTTCTACACAGATCATACAAACATTACAGGGTTGGCATCCTTCGGTACTATTATCTTGCTCAAGGCCTCAACCATGGCACGTCTGTGCTCCTACGATGCACACAACAACTCCTAAATGCTCACATGTGCTCGAGTCTTCTTCATTTGACACAGCACTATATCTCCCTCAGTATTATCCCTGTTCTCTACAACTTCTCTACCTTCGGCCAATACTTCATTTCCTTTCTCTACTGTATCACTATAAAAATGCCCACTGCGTGTCATTCCTTTCACCTCCTCTTCATCACTGCTGGAGAAATCCCACTAGAAATTCTTCCCTTGCTCCGCTTCATCCTCACTGTTCCTATCCCAAATCCCCAAGAAAAAGGCTTGGTGGTCAAAGGTTTGGAGGACAAGGCTTTCAGGTAGGCCGGAGCTGATCATGTAGGTGGGTGGTGGAACAGAGTGATAGTTAGGCATGTGGTTTCTTTGTGTATTGGGTTGCTCTTTTTTGGGGTCAGATATTTTGTGGGAGTCTATGAGGTCATGGAATTTATGTCTGAGGCAGGCGCAGTTGTCGGTGTCATGGCATTTCTGCTAGTGGTAGTGACAGTAAAGGTTCAGGTTAAAGTATGGTGGTGGATGATTGGGGAGTGGTCTAGTTTCTATGGGTTTTAGAAGTCCTTGCCTCGCTAACTTCTTAAGCACCTTAGACAAGGGCCTACCTAGGTTTGAGAAATGCCAATTTCTGATGGCATCAACCTCAGAAGAAACGGGCTTGGTACCCGATGGTCCTCCAACAGTCCTTCTGTTCAGGCCATAAAACTTCCTATTCTCTGCTTTTTCTTCCTCAATGTCCATGACAGTCTCTATCAACTGTCAAAAATTAGTGATCATAGAGGTCATCTTCCCCAGCTTGCCATAAATCGAGGGCTTAGTACCCTTGATAATCATCTTGATCTGATCATTCTTTGAGGGACGAGTCTGTATTTTCAAAAGCTGGCTTCTCCAGCGGTCTACATAATCCTTGAAGCTCTCCTTCGACTTCTGTTTGGTATTCTCCAAGTCGTAAAGTGACAAGTCAATCTCCAAGTATGTGACATACTAACTCAGAAAGGCCTCTGCCAATGCCCTCCAATCATCATTGACCTTCCTCTCCAGGCCATTATACCATACCATGGGTGCCCCCTCAATCGACATCCCAAACATCTTCTGGACCTGGCGCTTCAACAGACCCACTGAACTCATCACAGAAACATACTGTCGGAGATGGACCCTCAGATCTTCATTCCCGTTGAACTTGGCTATATTAGGAATTTTGAATTGAGCCGACAGCTGCTCCTCAAAAGTCATCGCCTCATAGTCTAGAAAATCTTCATGCTTACCCCTCATCTTGCGGGTAACTGACTCTACCTGATCTTGGAGTTTTTACAGTTCAGCCTGAGACCCAGCCATTCTTCCCACGGCATACTCAGCCATGTCATCATCAAAGATAGAGATATCATCACTCAATCTGTTCGAATGGTCCTCACGCCTCTCATTCTCAGCATGGGGCACAACCATATTGGCCACAGCAGTGGTCAAACCTTGCAACTGCTCGGTAACCTTAGTGAGACTATTTTCTAGCTGGTCCATATGAGATCCCTTGTTAACTGATTCGCTCATGTTTGCTAACGGCCTTTTGACGAGTCTTCCCTCTTCCCTAACCCAACGGGTATCTATGGTGTCTTTTAAAACTGTGAGTCAGCATGTATGCGTGTGATGCATGGAATGTATAAGTCAGCCCATTACCATTTTAAAGCATTCAATCATACCATTGCGAGATGCAAACGTGTCTCAGTTGAAAAAGTCCCAACAGGTTTACACTTTCAAGATAACATGGCTAAACAACTTCAAATGATAAGAGGCCTAAACATAAAGTGGCCCATCGACATTTTAGAAGCTTTTGGCCCAATTGTCATAAAGCACGGACTCGTCCCAGTTTAAATGGCCCAACAAGCCCATACCTCGTGACAAAAAGTCCAACTGAATCCAAATGACGATGGTCCTAAACACAAGCATAAAGGAATAGTTTCTATTGGTCCTGCAACTATAGTTAATATGTGGGTTTATAGGGGTATAGACAAAGGCTCTCGTCGGTGAAGGATTGCCCACGACTAGGACTCCCCACTCAAGGGTTCAAGCGACCAAGTGTGTGCACTTTATTTATAGTCTAAGGTAAGTGCCAACGAGTTATGATACATGACTGACTGTCAGATGGATTTCCTATTGAAGATTCCCTAGAGGGAGGGTGGAGCGAACTCTCTTAAATACCCAAGCCTCTTAGGCTCTTATCGCCTTGGTGACAGGAATAAATAATAAGTCCTCCAAATTAGTCCATCACAGTAAGCTTCGAGTGAATGATTATCTAGGTGCCTGTAGGATACAAAACTTAGGCGACGCATGCTATTCCGGGCTCGCGGCCCGGTTGGGAGTACGAAGTAGCCACGGGGGACTAAACCGGAGAATGATGGAGTCGCCACCCGGTGTGAACCAGGAAAATGAGATTTAAGGCCGCACTCACCCCTCGCAAGGGAAGACCTCAAACCGTTGGGTTCGGAATGGTCCCTTACTTATGTCACTTGTGATGATATGATTTGTGCAATAAACTAACCGAATCTATTCCACATTCATGCTCAAGGGTAATCTACATCTAGTAAGCATTTATCAAAATAACTCCTAATCTAAGTTTGCATGCTTACAAGTAAGTCTTTGAATGGCAAACATAATACCGTACAATGAGCATATTGAACCATCAAGAAAAAATAAACAAATATCTATTTCAATATAAACATGAACTAAACACAATATCATGCCTAAAATAACATAATCATGCTTTGAAAATAAATAGAAAAATAAGCTAAATCATACTTTAAATAATAAATAAATAACCTACAAACTATAACATGCTCAAACACAAGTTTGGATGAGACGAGATACATGTCTTTTAAGTGGTACATGGCGTTGTATCCCGAGTGCAGACCGCAATACTGTCTATTTGTAATCGGCTACAGAATTTACGTCCGGGTTTTCATCCGATATACCATAAAAAGAGAACACATATCCCGCTCATCCAAGGGCCACAATCATGCATTATTCCATAATACATACATTTTCATTTATTCAAGGGCCACAATCATGCATCAATCCATAATAATCATGCAAACGAAACTCAATAAATAATAAAAATAAAACTGAAAACGGATGTGAAAAATACCCTCAGGTCTAATCTTTTTCGTCGACTTTCGGACTCGCGTTTCACGGCCGTTGGAAGGGCTATCACTCCGCAACTCCTCTGGTTCACTGGATCAACATCTTAGCTCGCTGTTTTGCTGTTTTGGTCACTGTTTGGTCTATTTTTACTGGCAGTTTCTGCTCGCTGTTTTCTCTGATTCACTCAGTGTTTTAACTCAGTGTTTTCAGGTTACTTCCCAGGGTAATTTTCTGGACTATTTTGGACTATCTTGGGCAGTTTCGGGGATTGTTTTGGGGTTATTTTTGGACTGGTTTCTCACTGTTTCGGGTTGCTTTTTTACTATTGCTTTTTAAAACTGGTTTCACGTTCACACTGTCTCTCTTTCTCACGTTCAGGTCTGCCCACGTCCAGGCTTACACTCTCTGGCTGATTTCAGTTTGCTGTCGTGGTCAGTGGGTGTTTTCGTTGGCTAGTGTATTGCTCTGTTTCGGCTCTCTAGTTTGTTTGGTGGGCTGGCTTTTGTTTATTTCAGTGTGTCGGTGAGTGAGTGGCTTTATTTGTTTGTTATTTTGGTGAGGGGTTCTTGCGAGTGGGGGGCTTATTATTTGTGTCACTGTTGAGTGGCTCGCAGGGCAGTGAATGGGGCGTGAAGCTAGGCGATGTGAAGAGGGAATGAGGACGCGTTGGAGGGATGGCTTTAGGGTTCCTTTATGCGTGAATGGTTTATTTGCGTGAATGATGATTTGTTTGTGAGGGAGGGCCTGCGGTATATTGGTTCACGTGTTTATGGATGGGCAGTAACATGCTGAATGAGATGCTTCACAGAGATGGCAGTATGGATAGGACGTATGGCTTTTAGGGTCTTTTGTGATGGTTGCTTGTGGGTACCATTTGTGTCGTGAAGGAGGATGCTTGCGAAGGGAGTGTAAGTGCGTGAATGAGGTCGTGTAGGGGCAGTTTGCGTCTTCACCTTGCTTAATTTGTGGCCTGCGTTTATCGTGAGGGAGAACCGAGTGTGAGAGATGAAATGAGGGGATGAGGTGTGGCCGAGAGTGAGGGATGATGTGTGAATGGTTCACGTGTGGCAGTGTGATGTGCGAGCAGTGTTTTGTGCGTGAAGGTTGAGAGAGAAGGGCTGCGTTCTTTGCTATGAAAAGAGGGAGGGTTCAGTCGGGGTGTCTTGGTTGAGGGAGAATGAGAGAAGTAGGGTTTCTTTTGTTTGTTGGCCTCTAGCTGCGAGGGGTGAGGGGAGCGTTTTAGGTTTTTCGGTTAGTTTGATGAGTTTTAGGGTTTTGTTGATGGTTCTGCCGTGAAAGAGAGAGAGGCGAGAGAGAGGAAGATGTCTAGGGTTTGTTGTTGTTTATATAGTGAGAGGGTAGGGTTAGAGTTTCTGCATGGGTTTATTAGGAAACAAAATCAATTAATTTATATGTGTATTTAGTTTGATTATAATTTAATTTAATTAGATTTTAATTTAATTTAATTATTTAAGGCAATGAATTATTTAATTTAGGTGAGTGATTTATTTAATTTTGGATTTGTTTTAATTTAATTTGTGAATTTAATTTAATTGGTTATAATTGGATTGGATTTTAATTTGATTTAGTTTGAATGGATTTTAATTTGATTTAGTTTAATTTCAATTTAGTTACTTAATTTAATTTAATTATTTTTAATTCGATTTAATTTGTGACATGTATTTTAAAAGTTTAAATTATTTAATTTGTGAGATGTGATTTAATGGGTTTGGTGTGTTTTAAAATAGAGGTCCCATAAGCAAAGCCGAAGTGAAACAAGCGAGTTAAATCCGACCAAATGCTAATTTCCAACTTTGCCATTCCGACGTCCGTTTCCCGCGACTTAAAAGGTAGTGCCTCCAAATGAGACTCATCATCAGGTTTTATATGCAAAAATGCAGTGCCTACAGTCGCCCCCACTTTGATGGGACTTGTGCAGTGTGTGACAATGACAATCCTATCAAAGTACGTGCAATGTATTTTTACTTACCTGGCTCGCCAGCTGCCACTTGACTTGCCTGTTGTACTGAGATACTTTGACCTTTGGGCTTTGTTCCCAAACTGTTTTGAATATGGGCTTTGTTCCCAAACTGTGCTAGAGAAGGCTTTATTCCCGAGTTGTCTTGAAGATAGGGCTTTATTCCCCTAGGCTTTGTTACTGAACTGTTTTAAGAGAGAGATTTATTCCACTGTGCTGTATTCCCGAACTGTGTCAAGATAAGGCTTTATTCCTCTAGGCTTTCTTCCCGAACTGTGTTGAGAGAGAGCTTTATTCTCCTGGGCTGTATTCCCGAACAGTGTCAAGATAAGGCTTTATTCCTCTAGGCTTTCTTCCTGAACTGTGTGAGAGAGAGCTTTATTCTCCTGGGCTGTATTCCCGAACAGTGTCAAGATAAGGCTTTATTCCTCTAGGCTTTCTTCCCGAACTGTGTTGAGAGAGAGCTTTATTCTCCTGGGCTGTATTCCCGAATTGTTTTGAGAGAGAGCTTTATTCTCCTAGGCTGTATTCCCGAACTGTGTCAAGATATAGCTTTATTCCCCTAGGCATTCTTCCTGAACTGTGTTAAGATAAGGCTTTATTCCTCTGTGTTGAATGTGGGCTTTATCCCCGATCTGAGCTGACTGTGGGCTTTGTTATTGAACTACTGAATGTGGGCTTTATCCCCGATCTGAGCTGACTGTGGGCTTTGTTCCTGAACTATGTTGAATGTGGGCTTTATCCTCGATCTGAGCTGACTGTGGGTTTTGTTCCTGAACTTTGTTGAATGTGGGCTTTATTCCCTAACCGTGTTGACTGTGGGCTTTGTTCCATGATTGCCATACCTGGCGAGACTGATACTAAATATGGGCATTATTCCCAGAGTGCCATACCCGGCCAAACTAATACTATATCTCCATACCCAGAGTGCTATACTCGGAAAAAATGATGTTGTGTCTCCATACCCGGAGTGCCATACCCAGCAAAACTGATTCTGATAATGATGTGGGCTCGCCCCCAAAGTGTTATACCGGTAAAAACTGATACCGATGTGTCTCCATACCCGGAGTGCCATACTCGGCAAAACTGATTCTGATAATGATGTGGGCCTCGCCCTTAGAGTGCCATACACGGCAAAACTGATATTGATGTGGGCCTCGCCCCAAACTGATACTGATGTGGGCCTCACCCCCAGACTGACATTGATGTGGGTCTCGCCCCCAGTCTAATGTGGGCCTCGCCCCAAACTGATACTGATGTGGGCCTCAACCTTGGGACTCATCCCCAAACGAATACGGATATGGGCCTCGACCCCAAACTGAAGCTGATGTGGGCATCGCCCCTACGCTGAAACTGATTCATTTCTGAAACTGATGCTGATTCATTTCTGATACTGATACTGATTCATTCTTGAAACTGTTGTTGTTTCTGATTGGCTGGCCTTTTACCGCTTTCTCTATTTCTCTTTTGAAACCTGTGAATAAAAACAAGACAAAGATTGCATGTATATGACGTGTATGCATGTATGCATGAATGCGTTTCCTATTCCGATGGGTTAGGTCTTCCTTGTGCTCCTCGGTGTCCTTCGCCTATAACTGCCTTTGGTCGTCCCCTGGGCCTGCTCATAATTTTCTTCTGCCAGTTCTCTTCTGGTAATTGGTTGGTTCTCTTTTGTCTCATGGCTCAAGACCTTGTTGTATTTCTCATTCATGAGGTGGTATACTAGTCGCTCCCATTCTTGGTTTAGCTTTCTGCTCTCCGCTGTTTGCATTTGGTTAAGATGAACCACATGGTGGGGCCTTCTATATCATCATAACTATATCACACGCTACGAAAATAGTCCCAATAGTTACACATATCATTGTCCTCAAAAAATGCTCAGTAATAAAACCAGAGAACCTTCAAAACATTCGATGCAACTCAAATCCAAGTCTTTGAATAAATGTTCTAAGGCAGACTCAAAGTGTGTGTGTGCAAAGGTTCTTTCACAGCTTGATCCTTAAGAAGGCCAACTCAATGATTTTGTTTCAAAAATCGGGATCGATGGGTCAAACCAACCTAGATATCTCAATTATGCCTGCGGTTGCTTGTCAGTGCTCAATGTGGTATGGTTTTCTTTCTCATTTGTCTCTCTCTTTTTTCTTTTCATTTTGAACTTCCTTTTTTCTTTTTCTTTTTTCTTTTTTTTCTTTTCTCTCTTTTTTTTCCTTTTCAACACACCTACCCTTTAAGGTAGCATTTCTCCTCATGATGGTCCTAATACTCGCCCATGGATAGCTTCACGCTTATCGGTTATAGGTGGTTCAATTATTTTCTGTAGAGTATTTTCTTTCATTTTCAACCATACCACACATCAAAACATAAGCAAATCGAGATAGACATCTAAGTAAACGGTCATTCACCGACCTATAATTTCTTCAACTAGTCACTTTGCTAACTACTCAGGTTTTCACAGCTAAGAACCATAATCAAGTGCTTACGAGTCTAACATAGATCAATTACTCAAAGTATCAGATAAAAACATATCAAGAGTTTATCATTTCTAAGGTTTCACCCTAAAGCAAACAATTTCATCATCGGACTTATGTCTAACAATCAATGACTAAAAACAAACAATTTTTTTTTCTTCTTTTTTTTCTCTCTCTTTTTTTTTCTCTTCCTTTTTTTTCTTTCATTTTTTTTTCTTTTCTTTTTTTTTCGAAGGCCCCTCCTAATGGTCTTTCTATCCTTTCCGTAAGCTTTTCTGTTTCTTGATTCACGTTTGCTAAACTCCTCTTGACAAACCCTTTTTTCCTTCTCTAACCCAACAAATATCTATGATGGCTTTTAAGACACGGGTTAACATGAAGCAGTATGCATGAGATGCATGCGAAATATGAGATATAATATGCATGTGGTTATAAAAAGTATAAAGGGGCAACTTCTATAGGATATAAACTATCGTTCTCATGCGGGTTTATGACAATGCCTTTGATTGAACTCCCCCAACCCACTATAGAAACGGTCAACTAATGCACAAATTATACACATCACAAGACATGATTTCGGGGCCAATTCTCTTATCCCCAGTGGAGTCGCTAGACTGTAGGACACAAAACTTGGGCGACGCATGTTGTTCCGGGCTCGCGACCCGGTTGGGAGTACGGAGTAGCCACGGGGGACTAAACTGGAGAATGATGGAGTCGCCACCCGGTGTGAACCAAGAAAATAAGATTTAAGGCCGCACTCACCCCTCGCAAGGGAAGACCTCAAACCGTTGGGTTCAGAATGGTCCCTTACTTATGTCACTTGTGATGATATAATTTGTGCAATAAACTAACCGAATCTATTCAACATTCATGCTCAAGGGTAATCTACATCTAGTAAGCATTTATCAAAATAACTCATAATCTAAGTTTGCATGCTTAAAAGTAAGTCTTTGAATGGCAAACATAATACCGTACAATGAGCATATTGAACCATCAAGAAAAAATAAACAAATATCTATTCCAACATAAACATGAACTAAACACAATATCATGCCTAAAATAACATAATCATGCTTTGAAAATAAATAGAAAACTAAGCTAAATCAAACTCTAAATAATAAATAAATAACCTACAAACTATAACATTCTCAAACACAAGTTTGGATGAGACGAGATACATGTCTTTTAAGTGGTACGTGGCGTTGTATCCCGAGTGCAGACCGCAATACCGTCCATTTGGAATCAGCTACGGAATTTACGTCCGGGTTTCCATCCGATATACCACAAAAAGGGAACACATATCCCGCTCTTCCAAGGGCCACAATCATGCATTATTCCACAATACATACATTTTCATTTATTCAAGGGCCACAATCATGCATCAATCCATAATAATC
Organism: Zanthoxylum bungeanum; assembly: GCA_019454045.1. Classification (NCBI taxonomy): domain Eukaryota; kingdom Viridiplantae; phylum Streptophyta; class Magnoliopsida; order Sapindales; family Rutaceae; genus Zanthoxylum; species Zanthoxylum bungeanum. Next base: position 139,279 of record SKCR01032226.1, on the reverse strand, counting down.
ATGCAAACGAAACTCAATAAATAATAAAAATAAAACTGAAAACGGATGTGAAAAATACCCTAAGGTCTAACCTTTTTCGTCGACTTCGGACTCGCGTTTAACGGTCGTCGGAAGGGCTATCATTCCGTAACTCTTCCGGTTCACTGGATCAACATCTTAGCTCGCTGTTTTGCTGTTTTGGTCACTGTTTGTCTGTTTTTACTGGCAGTTTCTGCTCACTATTTTCTCTGATTCACTCAGTGTTTTAACTCACTGTTTTCAGGTTACTTCCCAGGGTAATTTTCTGGACTGTTTTGGACTATCTTGGGCAGTTTAGGGGACTGTTTTGGGGTTATTTTTGGACTGGTTTCTCACTACTTCGGGTTGCTTTTTTGCTAGTGCTTTTTATACTGGTTTCACGTTCACACTGTCTCCCTTTCTCATGTTCAGGTCTGCCCACGTCCAGGCTTACACGCTCTGGCTGATTTCAGTTTGCTGTCGTGGTCAGTGGGTGTTTCGTTGGCTAATGTATTGCTTTTTTTCGGCGCTCTAGTTTGTTTGGTTGGCTGGCTTTTTTTTGTTGTTGTCAGTGTGTCGGAGGGAGTGGCTTTATTTGTTTGTTATTTTGGTGAGGGGTTCTTGCGAGTGGGGGGCTTATTATTTGTGTCACTGTTGAGTGGCTCGCAGGGCAGTGAATAGGGCGTGAATCTAGGCGATGTGGAGAGGGAATGAGGACGCGTTGGAGGGATGGCTTTAGGGTTCCTTTATGCGTGAATGGTTTATTTGCGTGAGTGATGATTTATTTGTGAGGGGGGACCTGTGGTATAATGGTTCACGTGTTTATGGATGGGCATTAACATGTTGAATGAGATACTTCACAGAGATGGCAGTATGCATGGGACGTATGGCTTTTAGGGTCTTTTGTGAGGGTTGCTTGTGGGTACCATTTGTGTCGTGAAGGAGGATGCTTGCGAATGGAGTGTAAGTGCGTGAATTAGGTCGTGTAGGGGCAGTTTGCGTCTTCACCTGGATTAATTTGTGGCCTGCGTTTATCGTGAGGGAGAGTCGAGTGTGAGAGATGAAATGAAGGGAGGAGGTGTGGCCGAGAGTGATGGCTGATGTGTGAATGGTTCACGTGTGGCAGTGTGATGGGCGAGCAGTGTTTTGTACATGAAGGTTAAGAGAGAATGGCTGCATTCTTTGCTATGAAAAGAGGGAGGTTTCAGTCGGTGTGTCTTGGTTGAGGGAGAAGGAGAGGAGTAGGGTTTCTTTTGTTTTTTGCCCTAGCTGCGAGGGGTGAGGGGAGCGTTTTAGGTTTTTCGGTTAGTTTGATGAGTTTTAGGTTTTGTTGATGGTTCTGCCGTGAAAGAGAGAGAGGCCAGAGAGAGGAAGATGTCTGGGGTTTGTTGTTGTTTATATAGTGAGAGGGTAGGGTTAGGGTTTTCTGCATGGGTTATTAGGTAACAAAATCAATTAATTTATATGTGTATTTAGTTTGATTATAATTTAATTTAATTAGATTTTAATTTAATTTAATTTTTAAGGCAATGAATTATTTAATTTAGGTGAGTGATTTATTTAATTTTGGATTTGTTTTAATTTAATTTGTGAATTTAATTTAATTGGTTATAATTGGATTGGATTTTATTTGATTTAGTTTGAATGGATTTTAATTTGATTTAGTTTAATTTCAATTTAGTTACTTAATTTAATTTAATTATTTTTAATTCGATTTAATTTGTGACATGTATTTTAAATGTTTAATTATTTAATTTGTGAGATGTGATTTAATGGGTTTGGTGTGTTTTAAAATAGAGGTCCCACCAGCGAAGCCAAAGCGAAACAAGCGAGTTAAATCCGACCCCCATGCTAATTTCCAACTTCGACGTCCGTTTCCCGCGACTTCCACGACTTAAAAGGTAGTGCCTCCAAATGAGACTCATCATCTGGTTTTATATGCAAAAATCCAGTGCCTACAGTGCCTTCATGGCTTTTCCCGTCAGCGATAGAAAGGTTGTGGATGAAGGAAGACACCAAACCATTACCAAGCTCTAATAATGCCTTTGATTAAACCCCTTCAACCCATGGTAGACACGGTTAACTAAAGCACAAATCACAATCATTACAAGACATTATTTTGGGGCCGATTCTCTATCCCCAGGGGAGTCGCCAGACTGTAGGACACAAAAATTAGTGACTCTATTCTAGGCTCGCGGCCTAGTCGGGAGTACGAAATAGCCCACGGGGGAACTAAACCGGAGAATAATAGAGTTACCACCCAGTGTGAACTGGGAAAATGATTTAAGGACACACTTACCTCTCGCAAGGGAAGACCTCAAACCGTTGAATGGTCCCTTACTTATGCCACTTGTAATGAAAGATTTGTGCAATAATCTAACCAAGTCTATGCAACCTACATACGTGAGAATAACCTACATCTAAGTTCGCATACATAAAAGTAAAACCTATATCTAACTTTGCATGCATAAAAGTAAAACCTATATCTAAATTTGCATGCATAAAAGTAAGTCGACACAACGGCAAGCACAGAATCTCATGAACACATTAAACTAATACATGCAGAAGCATAGATAAATAATAATTATCTAAGCATAAAAAAATTAAAGAGAGGTGATAAAATTCCTAACATGAAGAAAAATAACTAAATCATGCATTAAAAATAACATACTATTCCTAATGAACAATGGATAAACACAAGATTGGATGAAACGAAATATGTGTGTCTCTCAAGCGATACGTGGATTTGTATCCAAAGTGCAGACCGTACTACCGTCCATTCGGATTCGGCTACGGAATTTATGTCTGGGTTTCCATCCGATATACCGCGAGAGATAACACAAAATCATTCATCCAATGGCCACAACATATATAAATCAAAGATACACATGCGAAGAAATAATAATAAGTAATAAGAAAAAGAATGAGAATAAATAAAAGAGTACCCACGCGGTTGCCAGAAGGATTGATGCTCCGTAACTTTTCCGATTTACTGGTTCGAAGTTTTCCTTCGTTGCCTCGCTGTTTTGGGCTGCCGTTTTCTCTGTTTTACTGTTGTTTTTCTCACTGTTTTGTTTACTATTTTTGCGGTGTTTGGGCTGTGTTTCAGGGTAGAATTTTTGGTGAAAATGGTGCAGTTTTTGCAGTGCAGTTTTCGGTGGTTGTAGGGCTGATTTTCTGGGCATTTTTCGATTGTTAAAGGGGTGTTTCTGGGCCATTTTTTGGTGGTTACAGAGGGCTGTTCTGGGTAGAATTTTGGTGGTTACAGAGGGATTTTATGCGGTGATTCAGGGGTAGTTTCTGTTTGGGATATGCGGCAATGAAATGGTGTTTTTTTATTGTGTTTGGTGTGGCAATGTAGGGCTTTCAGGGGGATGTGTTTTCGGCAGTGGAGGGCTTACATGGATCTCTTTTCACGGCAACAAATGGATGTTTTTCTTTGCTCTTTACGTGAATGTGCTAGGGGGAGTGAAAGGTATGGTTTAAGGTCCTTTTTATAGGAGAGGGTTGAGGTTATCCTGGTACGGGAAGGGAAAGAATATGTGCAATTATAGGGGAAATCTCTAATTAGTGTGTCATAAGGAAAAATCTATTTAATTTGGAAGGTATTTGGGGGATTTAATTTGATTTAGGCATGTGATTTAATTTAATTAGGAATGTGATTTATGAGATTTGATTTGATTTTTTTAATTCCGGAAGGTGATTTATTTGGATTTCAACATGTGTTTAATGTGTGGATCTATTATTTTGGAGGGGATAGGCGTGTGGCTTGGTCTTTTGGGCATGTGTTTGGGTTCTTTTGGTGGGCTTGGTGTGTGGCTCGCGGGGGTTTGGGCCGAGGATAAATTTTAAAACAGAGATCTAACGAGTAAATCCGAAGCTAAGCAAACGAATTAAATCCAACAAGGTATCAATTTCTGACTCTATCCTTCCGACGTCCATTTCCCGTGACTTCCAAAACTTAAAGAGTAGTGCCTCAATGTAAGACTCATCATCGAGACTTACATATAAAAATGCAGTACCTACTATAGTGGTGTGTACTTCCAACTATTAGGAATCATCTGTGAGTCATTCAGTATTCGGTCCAACCTATACTCACACGTCTATACGAGTTTCCAAAACCCATGGTACATCAGGTTAAACCATTGAAACACCAATTCCAATATACGACATGTGCTATTCTTCTATGTTATAAGTATTCAATCGTATTCTAAAACCAACAATTAGGAATATTTACGTTAAGAATAGTTTATAATAGTAATAATTATCCCAATGTCGGATCACATAGTGTCCAATATTACTACAAGACTATTCTAAGGTCGATGGAATTCTTAATATATCTATACATTAGTCTAATACGCATAATGGCAATACCATTAATAAGATATAAAATGAAAATGTTGTTATTTTATTAATAAATAATAAAATATACAATTCAGATTGACACTTCATGCACAAACTCAAATAAACTATCACTTTCTTAGTGCCAATCAGGATGGTACCGCAGTCGCATCTCCTCTATATGTTTATCGAATAACTTAGGTGGTAAGAACTTTATAAGCAGGTCTGTAATATTTTCTAGTCCTTGAACATTCAAGACCTGTAGGAGTGAAGCGTGGTTTACCGCTATGCTTATGATGTTCGACGGCCATGACACTATTGGGCTCGCAGCACATAGAGAGTACGGAGTAGCCCACATAGGACTAAACCAGAGAATAAAGGAGTCGCCACCCAGTGTGAACTGGGAAAAGATTTAAGGCCGCATTTACCCCTTGCAAGGGAAGACCTCAAACCGTTGGGTTCGGAATGGTCCATTACTTATGCCAGTATAATGGACGGGTTCACACAATGGTATAGCCAAGTCTTATGTAGTTCATGCAAGAAAAGCGAATAAAAATGTAATAATATACCCAAGCAGAATAATAATCACAATAACATAGTTCAAAAGCATATTAAATTGAGAAGTATGAGAGGCAATAACAAAAATCAATCAAAAGCGGGAAAAGCATCAATAAATAAATAGTAAACAAAAAGAGGGGTTAATCACACATGTATGAATATTTTATGAGTGGCACATGGAGTTGTATCCTAAGTACAAACCGCACTATCGTCCATTCGGATTCAGCTACAGAATTTATGTCTGGGTTTCCATCCAATAGACCGCAAGGGATAACAACACACATAAACATTAATGCAATGTAAATAAAAAATAGGCTTGAAATAATATAATAATGCATATGCGGATAGCAACAACATGATCAAATAAAGTAAAGGTAAAATAATAAAATAAAAATAAATAGACAAAAAGATAAATAACAAACTAGATACAAAATAATGAAATAACAATGAATAAATAAATAAAAAAAGATAAAAAAGGGTAAATAATGAAATTCTAAAGAAAGAAAAGATTTGACCAGAAATTTGGTCGTCTTTAATGTAGGACTTCGCATACCTGGCTGGACATATTTCACGTCTAGCCAGACATGCAACGTCCAGAACTATAAAATAAATACGGTAAGGGTGCCCTCAGGTCTTACCTTTTAAGTTGCTTTCTCGGAAGTGCTTTAGGCCATCGCAGAAATGATTGAAGCGTGGTTTCAAGATTTTCTGTTTCTGGTTCCTGTTTTGATGTTTTATGGTTATATTTTTATTGTTTCACAAGTTTCCATTTTTGCTATTTTATAGTTGCTGCTGGTTGCTGTTTGTACTATTTTGCTGGTTATTGTTTTTGCTATTTGGCTGCTGTTTTTTGGTTGTTTTGGCTGTTGTTTTGGTTGTTTTTTGGCTAGTGTTTTGGTTGTTTTGGGCTGCTATTTTAGTGTTTTGGCTGCTATTTTTTTTTGGTGTTTTTGGGCTGCTGTTTTTGGTATTTTGGCTGCTATTTTTTTGGTGTTTTTGAGCTGCTATTTTTGGTGCTTTGGCTGCTGTTTATTTGGTGTGTTTGTGCTGCTATTTTTGGTGTTTTTGGGGATTGTTTTTGGTTGTTTTTGGATGATTTTTCTGGTTGTGGTTTTGGTGACTGGTAGGGCTTTTTCTGCACTATTTTTTTGGTGATGACTTGGTTGTTTTGTGTTGATGGCTGGTTGTTGGTGTGAAAGAAGAAGAATAAAGGCTCGAAGGGTTTTTTTATTGGTTGTTCATGTCCAAAGCTTTAGAAAAAGAAGAAGAAGAGAATGAGCCTTCAAGTTTGGTGATTGCTCCTTTTTATAATAACAAAGGATCTCCAAATCATGGAAATAAATCACATTGATTTAGGAATATATTATTTTGGGATACAATCTCTAGTTAAATTGGAAAATGATTTGAGGGATTTGAGCATGTGTTTTGCATGAGATTTCAAATCTTTGTTAAATTGGAAAGTGTTGATGAGGGAATTTTAACATGTGAATTTTCATGGGATTTTCTTTTATTTGGGAATATTTGGGTGTGCATGGGCCTTGGGTATGTGTGTGGACTTTAATGGGTTGTAGGGTTTTGGGCCGAGGTTAAGGTTTGAAACAAAAACAAACTGAGCGAATCCGAGGCTGGCTAGTGAGTCCGAATCCAATGAGGTTCTAATTTTGGAGTTTTTCCTTCCAATATTCATTTCTCGCGACTTCCATAATTTTTCAGATAATACCTCCATACGAGGTTCATTATTGGGCTCATGTAAAAATACAGTGTCTACAGTCGCTCCCACTTTGATTAGGCTTGTGCAATATATGACAGTGACATCCTTATCAATATCATGCATGTATTTTTGCTTACCTAGTTCGTCGGCCTTTGCTGGACTTACCTATTATTTCGCTGCTTTTGCAAGATGCTTTGATCTTTGGGTTGAGTTGATAGCGAAGTGCTTCGACCCCAGGGATGTGTTCCCGAACTGAAGTTGATAATGTGGGCCTCGACCCTGGGATTCATCCCTGCGAGATGCTTCGATCTCTAGGATTTATTCCTAAACTGAGTTAATTTTATAGCGAGGTGATTCGACCCATGGGATTCATCCATGCGAGATGCTTCAATCTCTAGGATTTATTCCTGAACTGAAGTTGATAATGTGGGCCTCGACCCTGGGATTCATCCCTGCGAGATGCTTCAATCTCTAGGATATATTCCTAAACTAAAGTTGATAATATGGGTCTCGACCTTGGGATTTATCCCTGTGTGATGCTTCAATCTCTAGGACTTATTCCCGAACTGAAGTTGATAACGTGGGCCTCAACCCTGGGATTTATCCCTGCAAATGCTTCGATCTCTAGGATTTATTCCCAAACTAAATTTGAGCTGATGGCGAGGTGCTTCGACCTCTGGGATTTTTTCCCAAACCACCGAGTGTGAGATGCTTCAATCTCTAGGCTTTGTTCCCGAACTGAGTTTAGTTGATGGTGAGGTGCTTCGACCGATGGGCTTTGCTCCTGAACTACCGAGTGTGAGATGCTTCGATCTCTATGCTTTGTTCCTAATCTAAGTTGAGTTGATGGCGAGGTGCTTCGACCACTGAGCTTTGTTCCCGAACCACTGAGTGTGAGATACTTCGATCTCTAAGATTTATTCCCAAACCACCGAGTATGAGATGCTTTGATCACTGGGTTTTATTCCCGAACTGAGTTGAGTTGATGGTGAGGTGCACCTGAACCACCGAGTGTTAGATGCTTCGATCTTTGGGCTTTATTCTCGAACTGTGCTGAGTTGATGGCGATGTGCTTCGACCCCTGGGCAATATTCCCAAACCACCGAGTGTGAGATGCTTCAATCTTTACGGTTCATTCCCGAACCATTCCAAGTGTGAGATGCTTCGATCTCTGCAGTTCATTCCCGATCCATTCCAAGTGTTAGATATTTCGATCTCTGCTGTTCATTCCTAAACCATTCCAAGTGTGAGATGTTTCGATCTCTATGGTTCATTCCCGAACCATTCCTATTGTGAGATGATTCATTCTTGAACCATTCCTAGTGTGAGATGGTTCATTCCCGAACCGTTCTAGTATGAGATGGTTTATTTCCGAACTGTTCCTAGTGTTGAGATGGTTCATTCCCGAACCGTTCCTAGTGTGAGATGGTTTATGCTTTACTTCCAAAGTTGTTCTATAGTCCTGGAGTGCAATTCTCGGCTTGTTCATCCCCATTCCCGAGGAGTTGCTTGTCATCATTCTCGAGGTTGTTCTCCATTCTCGGAGTGCCATTTCCGGCTTGCTCGTCCTCATTCCCGAGGAGTAGCTTGTCCTCATTCTTGAGGTTGTTCTCTATTCCCGAAGTGCCATTCCCGACTTGTTCATCCTCATTCCCGAGGAGTTGCTCGTCTTTATTCCTGATATTGTTCTCCATTCCTGGAGTGCCATTACCGGCTTGCTCATCCTCATTCCCGAGGAGTTGAGCGTCTTTATTCCCGAAGTTGTTTTTCATTCTTGAAGTTCCTCTCCATTCCCGAAGTTCTTTGCTTTTTCTTTTTCTTCAAAGCCTGCGAACACAAAAAAACAATTACGCATGTGTGACATGTATGTATGGATGAATTTCCTATTCCGATGGGTTTTCTTTTTCCTATTGGCTTGATGTTATCCTTGGTTAGGTATTCCTTACGCTATAGGGTTTTGTTCACTCATTTAGGAATCCTTTTGGCCTTTAGTGCTATTTGGCTATGAAAAGCTTAGGGCGCCCCCTTGGCCTACTTACAGTTTCCTTCTGTCAATTATACTCTGGTGATTGCTCAGTTCTTTTTGGATTCATGGCTCAAGTTCCCGTTGTGTGCCTTATTCGGGGGGTGGTAGACTGGTCACCCCCAGACCTGGCTCAGTTTTCTGCACTTTGTTACCTGTATTTGGTCAAAGTGGATTACGCCTTTGCAAAAGCAACCTCATCCTTTTGGGATCATGTCTTCTGATTCCCAGATTTCGAAATATGCCCTCTCCTTGAAGTGTCTGCTGTCATTCTCAGCTTGTATTTTTCTCTTACTACCCTTCTCGGATACTGAAAATCATGCCTTCCGATTCCAGAAGCTTTCCTTTGCTGTCTCGAGGATGCGGAAAAGGTACTGCCTTGCGCTTCGTCTATTGAGTCACAAGTCATTTCTATCTTTTGCCTAAGCTGTCTTTTCGAATTTTCAACCTAGCGGACTGCTCTATCTTGCTTGAGTCACCTTTTTAGGTTTTTAACTCAGTGAGCCAAATATTTTTTATCTTTTTTTTTTTATCTTTTTTTAGATCTGTCCTCATTCTCGAGGCTCTTCGCTCGTTCTCATTCCCGAGGTTCCTCTCCATTCTTGGAGTTCTTCTCCTAGATCTCCTGACCTTGGTCCAACATCTAAGAATACAAAATATGTGATTTGTAATTACTCGACTCTAATGTTTCGCGGTTAGCTGGAATTTCTGCAATTTATGAACATCTTGAACATTTATTTTAATAAAAACGTCTGCATTACTTCTTAGTACATATGTAGGAAATAAACTACATTGCAAGGGTACCTCTGTCGCTAACTGTTCCTCGCGGATTTTCTAATTAGCAATTTTTCTTGCTCACTCATGCTCATTTACTACATTGCAAGCCTTTTTTTTCTTTTTTTTTGGCGAAGTATTGTTTCAGCCTGTCCACGTTGATAGGCTCGGTGAACTTGTTCCTTCCAAACATTGTGCCATACTAACTCCTCGGGAATGAGGACGAGTAGGGGGCGAAATGCCTCACCACCATTATCAATAGTTTGGCAATAAATCCTCGAGGTCAAAGCACCTCAGCATCATAGAAAAAACTCCCCAGTGGAGTCGCCATCTATAGGAGCGAAGTAGAGTTTACTTCTATGCCTATGATGCTTGGCGACCACGATATTGTTGGGCTCACAGCCCGTAGAGAGTGCGGAGTAGCCCGCAAGGGACTAAACCAGAGAATAAGGAATCGCCACCCAGTGTGAGCTGGGAAAAGATTTAAGGTTGCACTCACCCCTCGCAAGGGAAGACCTCAAACCGTTGGGTTCGGAATGGTCCATTACTTATTCCAGTATAATGGATAGGTTCACACAATGGTATAGCCAAGTCTTATACAGTTTATGTCAGAAAAGTGAATAAAAATATAATAACATACCCAAGCAGAATAATAATCATAATAACATAGTTCCAAAACATATTAAATTGAGATGTACGAGATGAAATAACGAAAATCAATCAAAAGTGGGAAAAGCATCAATAAATAAAAATATAATAACATCACGCATGTATGAATATTTCCCGAGTGGCACGTGGAGTTGTATCCTAAGTTCAAACCACACTACAGTCTATTCAGATTCGGCTACGGAATTTATGTATGGATTTCCATCCGATATACCTCAAAGAATAACAACACACACAAACATTAATACAATGTAAATAAAAAATAGGCATGAAATAATATAATAATGCATATGCGGATAATCACCAACATGAACAAATAAAATAAAGACGAAATAATAAAATAACAATAAATAGACATAAAGATAAAAAAAAACAAACTAAATGCGAAATAATGAAATAACGATGAATAAATAAATAAATAAGATAAAAAATGGGTAAATAACGAAATTCTAAAGAAAGAAAAGATGTGACCAGGAATTTGGCCATCTTTAATGAAGTACTTCGACGTATTTCTCATCCAGCCAGACATGCAGCGTCCATAACTATAAAATAAATATGGTAAGGGTGCCTTCAGGTCTTACCTTTTAAATTACTTTCTCGGAAGTGCTTTAGGCCGTCTCCTGAAGGATTGAAGCTTGGTTTCAAGGTTTGCTATTTCTGGTTCGCTGTTTGCTATTTCTGGTTCGTTGTTTACTATTTCTAGTTCATGTTTTGCTATTTCTGGTTACTATTTTTGTTGTTTCGCAGGATTCTATTTTTGCTATTTTCTATTTGTTGTTATTACTGTTTCACTAGTTGCTTTTTTTTTACTGTTTCGCTGGTTGCTGTTTTTGCCGTTTGGCTGCTTTTTTGGTTGTTTTCCCTGCTATTTTGGTTGTTTTTTTGCTGCTGTTTTGGTTTTTTTGGTTGCTGTTTTGGTTGTTTTGGACTGCTATTTTGGTGTTTTGGCTGCTATTTTTTTTTGGTGTTTTTGGTATTTTGGTTGCTTTTTTTTTTGGGTGTTTTGACTGCTATTTTTGGTATTTTAGATGCTGTTTTTTTTTTTTTGTTGCTATTGTTTTTTTGGTTTTGTTTTTGGGCTGTTGTTTTTAGTGTTTTTGTTATTTTTGGGTGATTTTTCTGATTGTGCTTTCAGTGACTAGTAGAGTTTTTTTCTTCACTATTTTTGCAGTGATGACTTGGTTATTTTATGGTGATGGTTGGTGGCGTGAAAGAAGAAGAAGAGAGGCTTGAAGGATTTTTTGTTGGTTGGTCACTTCCAAAGCTTTAGAAGAAGAATAAGAGAATGAGCCTTCAAGTTTGGTGATTTCTCCTTTTTTATAATGACAAGGGATCTCCAAATCATGGAAATAAATCACATTGATTTGGGAATATATTATTTTGGAATACAATCTCTTGTTAAATTGGAAAGTGATTTGAGGGAATTTGAGCATGTTTTTTGCATGTGATTTCAAATCTTTGTTAAATTGGAAAGTGTTGATGATGGAATTTTAACATGTGAATTTCATGGGATTTTCTTTTATTTGGGAAGATTTGGGCGTGTGCATGGGCCTTGGGCGTGTGTATGGGCTTTCATGGGTTGGAGGGGTTTTGGACCGAGGCTAAGGTTTGAAACAGAAACAGACTGAGCGAATCCGAGGCTGGCTAGTGAGTACGAATTCAATGAGGTTATAATTTTGGAGTTTTTCCTTTCGACATTCGTTTCCCGCGACTTCCATAACTTTTCAGGTAGTGCTTCCATACGAGGCTCATCATTGGGCTCATGTAAAAATGCAGTATCTACAAGACCACTATGTCATTTCTTTCAATTATCTCTCTAATTACACGGTATTTTCTTTCCATGTGTTTAGACTTGGAATGCGCTCTCGGCTCCTTAGCCTACGCAATGGCTTTGGTACTATCACAATACAAGGGAATCGAATCCAAAATACTAGGCACAATGCTAACTTTTATGATAAAATTTCTAATCCAAACAGCTTCTTTAGAAACTTCTGAGTGGTGAAATCAGTTGTTGAGCCTTGCTTTGAATATCGCCAACTAACCGCACCACCGTTAAGGGTAAATATGTATCATGATATAGATTTTCTATCATCTGGATTCTCTCGAATTCAGAGTCTGTATAATCCTTAACTTGTATCTATATATCATAAACTTATTCGTAGTACCTTTAAGATATTTTAGGATATGTTTCACTGTTGTCCAATGATCATTACCTAGATCATATTGATATCGACTGGTCACACTAATGCCGAAACTAATGACAGGTCTAGTAAATAGTATAACATACATTATGCTTCCAATACAAGAAGCATATGGAAAGTTAGACATCCTAACTCTCTTTTCTTCAATCTAAGGTGCCATTTTCTTCGAAAGATGTATGCCATATTGGAAAGGTACATTTGCTGCCTTGCAGTTGGTAAAACCGTACCTTTCTAACATCTTATATATGTACGTCGATTGTAAAAACCCTATAAGCTTCCTAACTCTATCCTGGTAGAGCCTTATACCTAATATATAGGAAGCTTCACCCATATCTTTCATGGAAAAGTTCTTACAAAGGTAGGCTTTCACACTTTACATCAATCATATATCATTTCCCATGATAAGAATGTCATCTACATACAAGACTAGGAAAACTATCATGCTCCCACTAACTTTCTTATAAACACATGGTTCTTCCTTGTTCTTGATGAATCCAGATAATCTAATTATCTCATTAAAAGAATGATTCCAGCTTCAGGATGTCCGTTTAAGTCTATAAATAGACTTTTGGAGCTTACAAACCAAGTTTGAAATCTCACTAGTTACAAAACCCTCTGGTTGTTTCATTAGATATCTTCTTTAAAGAATCCATTTAGGAAAATAGTTTCCACATCCATCTGCCATATCTCAAAGTCGTGATATACATCAATGGCTAAAAGAATCCTAATGGATCTTAGCATGGCTACTGGTGAAAAAGTTTCCCCATAGTCAATTTCAGGACGTTGAGTGTAATCTTTTACTTTATTTATGCATCAATGGCTAAAAGAATCCTAAAGGTTTCCACCTTTAGGAAGTTCAACTAAGTCCCAGACTTCATTATCATGCATTGAATCCATTTTGGATTTCATGGTTTCCTGCCATTTTCTCGAATTGATATCCAATATCACTTCTTTATTCGTAGTTGGATCTGTTTCCTCAGAGAGGAGAACATCAAGGCTCGAATCAAATGTTAAAAATAATCTCTTAAGAGGCTTTTATGTTCTATTCGATTTACGTAGAACTTGAGTTATTGATCATTCTCCTAATTAGATCTCTAGTTCCATCTCAGGTTCCTTAATATTAGGATCAAACTCATCAAGTTCAATCTATCTACAATTCTCATTTTCTCTTAAAATTTTCTTTTCAAGAAAAGTGGCAAAACGAAAAACAAATACATTTCGTTGCTCGGAATCGTAAAATTGATATCTCATGGAATTATCAGGATATCCAATAAACCTATATTTATACCCAATGGGTGCTAGTTTATCCCATTGGCAACTCTGACGTATGTAGGACAACGCCAAATCATTAAATGGCTAAGACTTGGATTTCTACCGAACCATATTTGATAGGGGGTCGTAGAAACAACTTTCGATGGAACTCTATTAAGTATGTGGGCAACAGTATGTAAAGCGTAACCCCAAAGGTAATAAGGAAGATTTGTATAGCTCATCATTGATCGTACCATTTCCAATAAAGTATGATTTCTACGCTCAGACACTCTATTGTGTTGAGGTGTTACTGGAGGGCAATATTGGGCAAGAATTCCATTCTCCCTTATATAATTTCTGAATTCTTCACTCATGTATTCACCTCCTCGATCTAATCTAAGGCACTTGATGAATTTACTGGTTTATTTTTCTACTTCGATTCAGAATATTTGGAACTTGCCAAATGTTTCTGACTTATATTTCATCAGATAGACATATCTATATATAGACTTATCATCCGTGAAAGTCACGAAGTATGTTGAGCCATCATGAGCGTCATGATTTAATGGAAGACATACATTGATGTGTATTAGTTCCAATAAATCTCCAGCATGGTGTCTAATACCTAGAAATGAGGCCTTTTTCATCTTTCTTTGGATATATGACTCATAAATCAGATAAAGATCTAAGGTAAGATTTTCAATCAAACCATCATTTACCAATTTGGATAGATGTCTAACACCTATTTGGCCCAATCTCATTTGTCATAATTCAATATTATTTAGTTCAGATTTCCTACTTGTATTTTCCTCTACATTAAAGACAACTCTATATGTTTCCAAAATATAGTGACTGTTTGATAAAGATGTTGGACAATTATGACCCATAGCGTCACTATTTGTACAGATCATGGTGTTGTTATACAAATTAACTATGTGACAAAAGAGATTGCTCTCTTATCATTTGTGATTAGATCACCAAGATATATAAATGATAGGAGGTCTTTATGATTTGTTCTTGGATTGAGAATGATATGAGACAGTATCAGTCCATGAATGATAAATCATTAAATATCCATAGTCAAAGTATTATCGAGATTGGACATCGATAAATACGTAAAAGATTAGTATTACACCTGTGCGCGTTGTGAGGGCACACCGGCATAGTTCTCATATATTTGGGTATAGAATACTCATGCAAGTGTAATAGGAGGTTGTGTTTTACCGATGGTACAGGAAACAGCTTCGCTCTGGATTGACCCCCTCAGAATTCCATTGGTAGTATGACTATGTGTCTATGGGAGTCCACAATCAGGGTAGGTGTATTTGGTCTTAACCTGAGACTTGCACTGCTAATACTTACGACAATCAATATACTTTGGTTGCGATCGTCTAGGGCTTTAACCGGTTCTGTGTACGCCAATTCTGGGTATATTGAGAATCGTAGTATGTTGGGTGTGATGTCAAGACGGAAGTATCACTCCAGTCATATGGAGATGATGATCACGTAGGATACGGAACTTGTTCTCTTTTATGCTCGAGCTATCGGGATATTATGACTAGGTCATGTTTATCCGATTATAGAGACTAGTTACCAGACATCCGATATGTGCTTCGTACGGGGCAGACACAATTCCAGCCCCAGACCTGGCACGTGATCATCCGATACTTGACAGAAATATGCAATACTACGGTATACTACGCTTGATATAGATCACATATTCCTTTAAGGATATTTCTGGAGAATTGGGTAGGCATGATGCTTTGCTAGAAGCCAACCTTGTCTTGTAAATCGGTACAAACATAGTACGAGGTACTTACGTGTTCGGATAGTCCGACGACCGTATTTACTGCCAACATATCCGGGGATCTCATGGGTCGCTTCCCGAAGATTCACCGATGATGTATGACTCGCACTTTAATTAATCTGAGATTAATTAGAAGAGAGAGATAATTAATCTGGGATTAATTACGGAGATATTTTATCTGGGATAAAATATTAATTAAAGAGAGAGAACGATTAATTTGGAATTAATCGATAAAATAATATATTCGATATATTATGCGAAATTAGATTTCGACACGGAATTAAAATTAGATTTTACTTCGGGCGAACGAGTTAATTTAGAATTAATTCGTAGCGACGTGAATAGTGATTTCGCTAGGCGTAATCGTTTAATTGCGTCGCGACAGGAAATTCGTTAATTTGAAATTAGCGAACCCGAGCCCGAGTGTGATTACGAGCGCATTCGCATTTTGAATTCGAATGCGGCACGCAAGTCACATCAAACGTCAAATCATTAGTCACATCAAGCGTCAAATCACTTGTCACTTTTAGTGATGTGACTTGACAACATGTCACTTTATTAAAGTGATGTGAGTTGATGTGAATAGTGAAAGGTGGTTGGAAAAGTTAAATTGCTTTTGCTTTTTGACTTTTTGATAAATGAAAATTGTTTTTGTGTATTTATTTTGTTTTTGGAAAATAAAATAAATATATAAACAAAAGTATTTTCTTTTTTCTCTCTCTCACATGGTATACGGTTTCAAGGAAACCATATTCCCTCATCTCTTTCCTTCTCCCTCTCACGGATTTGAGCCATTTTCTTCTCCATTTTTCTGGTTTGACCCAATCAAGAGAAGAAGCAAGGAAGAAGACAAGCGCTAGCACACACTTGAGTTAATACAAAGGTGATAGGGAAGTGATTTTGTGAGCATGGAATCACTTTTGGAAGCTTGAAGCTTGGAGCTTTAATGGAGTCTTCAATGGCCGATTCTTGGAGGAACAAAGGAGGCCAAAACCGAGCACCATAGCTGTTCAAGGAGGCCACTGCCGAGCTTCAACAAGGGGGAAGAAGTGGCTTGTTCTTCGCGTCGCAAGATCCGGTCAATGTGAGTTTATTCCGCACCTTCTTTGATGTGTATTCACTTGTTTTTGTGCTTGATTTGATGATCTTGGGACCTAACTAAGAAACCAACAATGGTATCAAATCTTATATCAAGCATGAAACGTTTAGGGTTTAAAATTTGGCAAAATCAATTGAAGCATGATTTTGTTAAATTGATTGATTAAGTATGCTTGTATGTTGATTAATTGAAGTTGTGCATGATCAATTCCATGAAATTTGTTTGGATCAAGTTTTCCCCAATTTTTGGGCATGGCGGAAAATTGTAAGCCCTAATGTCTTGGTAATTTTTTATTTTTTGATCATTGGATGACTTAAAACAATTGGGTAATGTTGATTTGAGATTTAATTGGATTGAATTTTGAATTGGACAATTTTCCCCAATTTAGTGGCTTGGCCGAAATTCATGAGATTTTGAAATTCATGGTGTTTTTTGATTTTAATTCATTGGATGAGTTGAATTGATTTGGGAAATGATGATTGTGGATTCAATTGGATTGAAACCGAATCGGAATGCAAAAACCCCTAATTGCCAAGAACAAAAGCATGTGAAAATGGGTTCGATTTTGATTGAATTGTGTTGGACACTCTTTGATGTTAAAATGCATGATTAATTAGGCTAATTGATGTTTTATAAATGTTAATTGGGTGATTAATTGTTATTACACTTAGGTTAATTAATTATGGAATTTGGAATTTTATAAGTTAATTAATTGGGCTTAAAATTGGATTTGGACCTTAAAGGTTGTAATTGGGCTTTTGGGCTTGGTTGTACCAAGTTAGGTTTAAGCCAATTTGGTTGGATCCAATTGGGCCCAAAACCGCATCCATAAAGTCCAATTATGACTAAATGGACCTTTAAAGTTTGATTGGACCTAATGGGCCTAAATTGATTTAAAGGCTTATGGGGTAACTCCCGGATTGGACTTTGGTTATCGGTTTGACCCGAGCTGACCAAAAGTCCACGCCTTAAGAAATTAATTAAAAGCCCATTGGACTTTAATTAAATAAAGTTGGACGTTAATCGGGCTTTGAGACCCGTTACGATTGAATTTGGAATTTAAATCGTAAAGGTTCATTAATAAAAGTGTAATATTTAATTTGGAATTAAATAGTGAATTAGTATTAAATACAAATTGAATTGGATTTAAAGTTGTAGTTTAATTTAATTCAAGAATTCGTACTTTAAGTACTTATTCGCAAAACGAGTTTGACTCGAGCAAAAAATAAAATCGTTGTTTGAACATTGGATGATCACTAATTATCAGATTAATTAATTTGATTAGATTGATTGATAACATGCTTGTGTGAATACATGGTTGCGATGCATGAATAATGCATATCAGATGGATATTAGAAGGGTGGGACAATTTTAGAAATCATTGCAATAAATTTGATTTATTATTGGACCTGCGTGTCCAGCCTCATCTCTTATGACTATTTGTATTCTCTTCTCACCTATTCCCCTCAATGTATATGAGGTTTCTTTAGAAGTGTAGTGTAACAGGTAGAAGAAATATTTGTGCTAGCGGGAGAGAGAAAGAGAGATATGATCTAGGATCAATGTAAAATATCCATCCGCATATCATTATTATTTTTCATATGCGCTTTATTATGTGTTTAGAATGCATGTTTAAGGGTGTATGATGATGAGACCTTAACAAAGATAATAAATTGGTTGCCAATTTGCACGCGAAAAACCCTCAAATAATATTAAGCGTCTTTCCTTCCATTGAGTGATTCTCACTCAAGATCCGAGACGGCATTGGTTTGTTGGCCAAAGTAAAGGCCTTTGTCCTTCAAGGATGTGTTTGAATCACAAAGGCTTTGTTCCATATCAATGTCTTGTCCAAGTTGTGGTTTGTTGGCCAAAGTTAAGACCACTTCTTGTCCATCGACATTGATTACGAAGCTTTCCATGGTCAATGGGTCGCGCTTGACTGAGATCACTAAGTTTGTTGTGCCAAAGCCAAGGCTTAGTTGATTCAGAGCAAAAAGGTTAGGTAATACATTTGATGTATTAGCATATATAAGATATATGTTTCGGACTTGGATGTCCCCCTACCGGATCTAGGAATTGGATTGGATCCAATTGATCTTAGAGATCTACCTAGTTAATTATCATACAATTTGTTGGCCAAAGTCAAGATTGTGTGATATTTAACGGGATCCTAGCCCACTAGGAAACACGGTTTCCCGAGTACTCAACAGAGGGTTAGAGGCTCGCCGAAAAATAGTGGGAGGCAAGAATTGAATTTGCAATATTCTTTTAATTATTTTCCATACGCGCTCAATCACAAATTATTTCGTCGTTAAATTAAATGATAGTTGGATTAATATTTAAATTATTGTTTTAATAAAACCGTTGGACTGTATTATAGTTGATTATATAATTAGATTATAGTAATCAATATATTTGAATTAATTAATTTCAATTAATAGTTGGTTTTATAGTTGAACTATAGTAATCAATATTATTGAGGTTAATTAATTTAAATTATATTTGATTGTATAGTTGGACTATAATAATCAATATAATATATAGTACCACAAATTGTTGATTAAATAGTTGGACTATTAGAATCAAGATAAAATTGAGAGATTGGTGTTTAAAACATAATCCTGGGTGAAAATGTATTTAAACGACTTGGATTTTCAAAATTGGGAATAATTTCAGGATGGTCCTGGAAAGTAATAAGTTACTTTATTTGATAAAATAACGTATTAGGCATAAGTCCGTAGTTAAGCAAACAGTAGAGCACGATATTTGGAATATTCATGTGATGATAACTTAAGTACTTAATCCATATACTTGTCATAGATTCCTTAATTTCTTATTTAGAACTAAGGATTAGATCCTCATAATTTTGATAAAGAAATTGAAGGATTTTCATAGATTAGATCTTTGAAATATAAATTGCAATAGTAAACTCTTGGAGAGTTAATGACTATTATAAAGGAGACAAAGTCAAAATTTACAATAAGACAAGTAGCGCAAGGCGCACATCACTTAGATATTCTAGAAACCCGAGGCTTGGCCAAAGGATTCTGAGATATGGTAAAGGGCAAAGGTAAAATCATTATAATCTTCTAGGAAGATAAAAGGACATATCCCAATAAGGATTTGAAGATGAGCAAGGCTCTAACTTCAATAATATGTTTGTCAAAATTATATTCACTGCTAGTATTAAAATTAGATTTTTAATACATAGTGTGGTACATAAATATGTACTAATGTGCAGAATCTGCTGTGAGCAGGATACTGACTTCAATTGAGATTACTCTGCGAATTGAAAACGGGACGAAGTTGTGTTTTTTTTTAACCGTAGATACCTAAGTTTAGGAACTACTATTCGGGTGTGTACTTAAATTAGGTAACTGTTAAAATGTAACTAGTTTGACTAGGAACATTATCTCTATATCAGAGTATTATCCATTGCGGATATACCTTTATATTCTAGAACACTAAAGTGTTTCATTATATAAAGATGATATCGAGATAAACACATTAGATGTGAATAACAGTATTTATATTGAGAATTTAAATAAATCTCACAAATATAACATGACAAACATATAGCTCAAACTGATTTGATCAAGTTGAAATTTAATTGTGGCATTATTGTCTAGGACAAAATTAAACAAGACTCGTATATCCACACTTTCGAAGAGTGGGTACTCGGACATATTTGATTCCAATCAAATAAAGTCTACGAATCTAGTTTATTGGGCAAAGTGCCTAAAACACTATTTACTTAGTAAAAGTGTAAGTGCCATCGATCGGTAGTGAAGCAAGTGGGCCCATGTCTAGCTAGGCTAGATGTGGATATGAATGTTTCTTGACCTTTACGGATGTGGCATCGCGTAATGGTTATGTGTTTCTTTTGAAACACAAATCGGAAACTTTTACAGTTTCGACACGAAACAGATAAAAAGATCAGCTAAAGTATTGAACCATCACGGTTAGACCATGATAGAAAATACTTAAGCAATAAGTTTCTCGTATACTTGAAAGAGTATAGTATTCTTTCAATAAGGACTCCTCCCAGAACACGTCAGTTTGACGGTGTGTCCGAATTGAAAGACCGAATTTTGTTGGACATGATAAGGTTAATCATGAGTCGCTCTGAGCTACCGTTTCCTTCAACGGATACGCATAAATAGTGTAGAACTTATTTTGAATAAGGTTCAATAAAATCTGTTTGACAGACTTCATATTAGATATGAACAGGAAAGAAACCGGGTTTTCTCATTCCTGATAATTGGGTATGCTAGGCATATGTTTGGATGATACCAAACCAAAACCCAAATTGGATTAGTGCCAATTGTAGGTTATCCTAGGGATACCATAAGTATAGTACTTATACAACTCACGAGAGAACAATGTAATTGTTGCTCGCCATGCAGTTTTCCTTAAAGGAATACCGATATGCGGTGGTAAGTGGGAGGACAGTAAAACTCGATGAAAATCAGAGTAATACTGTTCAAGGCACCAAGTCCTTAATGGAACACAGATAGTTCATCAAGGATGAAACTATACCAATAATCTTCGAATACACAAGAACTGCGTAATTCAGACAGAGTCAGAAAACAACCTGGGGTATGGGTTTCTGATCTTACCTCATAAAGATGTAAATCTTATTGAGGTATACCAACTGACTACGTATGAGGAAGTGATATAAGGTATCGACTCCCAATTATGGCAAAGTGCCATAATGTCCGATATGGATTCCATGTTTATCAACTATGTTTGGATACTAGTTGACGTACCGTAAAGCATTGTGCCTATAGGTACTATATAAGTCTTCAAGAAAGACAAACGTGGAAGGCAACATACCAACGTACTAAGCTAGACTTGTAGCGAAAAGGTAGAGTTATCAACACTGTGTTGATTACGACGAAACATTTTACCTGTTGCCATGGTAAATCCATTTGGATAATGCTTGCTGATGCTGCATGTTTCATTTATGAAATGTGGCAGCTGAATGCCAAAACCGCTTTCCTTAATGAAAACCTTTCGGAGGATGTTTAGAACATCCTGACGGTTTTGTCAAACCATAACAAGCAAACTAGGTTTGCAGGTTATTCGATCCATCTTTGGATTGAAGCAAGCATTAGATTCTTGGAATTGTCATTTTGATGTAATCATAATAGTTTATGATTTAATTCAAAACGAAATAATTCTCGTGTATATAAGGAGGTTAGTGGGAGCGCACTGAAAGTGAATGTCCTGTAAAATAATGATAATATGTCATTTCTTGGAAATGATATTCCCATAATAATAATCCGTGAAAGCTTGGCTTCCATGATAACGACTATAAGTCGTGATATCGGTACTATAAAGTTTGAATAATGGAACAGTGAGCTGGAAATCTTCCAAGCAAGATACTGCTATCGTATAAACAATAAATGTGGGTTATTACAACAGCTGAGGCAGCAATAGAAGCCATTTGGGTCAATAACAAATCTAATTAGATTAGATATAGTTCTGTTAGCAGCTGAGCTAGGCTACAACACAGGCTAAAGAATTAATGGTCTCATCAACGATCCAGATATATACTTCAATATTCATCTGATTCGTTCGGATCATACATCGTGGCGATATGATGATCGAATAAATCGCATCGGATGATAATCATGTAAATCCGCTGACGAAAGCATTTTCTCAGCATTTTGAGCCAACCGTACATAGTTCGGGTGTAAGACACTCGAGTGACTGGCTATAGGCCAAGTGGGAGATTTTTGGACAATTATGACCCATAACGTCACTATTTGTACAGATCATGGTGTTGTTGTACAAATTAACTATGTGACAAAGGAGATTGCTCTCTTATCATTTGTGATTAGATCACCAAGATATATAAATGATAGGAGGTCCTTATGATTTGTTCCTGGATTGAGAATGATATGAGACAGTATCAGTCCACGAAGGATAAATCATTAAATATCCCTAGTCAGAGTATTATCGAGATTGGACATCGATAAATACGTAAAAGACTAGTATTACACCTGTGCGCGTTGTGAGGGCACACCGGCATAGTTCTCATATATTTGGGTATAGGATACTCATGCAAGTGTAATAGGAGGTTGTGTTTTACCGATGGTACAGGAAACAGCTTCGCTCTGGATTGACCCCCTCAGAATTCCATTGGTAGTATGACTATGTGTCTATGGGAGTCCGCAATCAGGGTAGGTGTATTTGGTCTTAACCTGAGACTTGCACCGCTAATTCTTACGACAATCAATATACTTTGGTTACGGTCGTCTAGGGCTTTAACCGGTTCTGTGTACGCCAATTCTGGGTATATTGATAATCGTAGTGTGTTGGGTGTGATGTCAAGACGGAAGTATCACTCCAGTCATATGGAGATGATGATCACGTAGGATACGGAACTTGTTCTCTTATATCCTCGAGCTATCGGGATATTATGACTAGGTCATGTTTATCCGAATATAGAGACTAGTTACCAGACATCCGATATGTGCTTCGTACGGGGCAAACATAATTCCAGCCCCAGGCCTAGCACGTGATCATCCGATACTGGACAGAAATACGCAATACTACGATGTAGTACGCTTGATATAGATCACATATTCCTATAAGGATATTTCTGGAGAATTGGGTAGGCATGGCGCTTTGCTAGAAGCCAACCTTGTCTTGTAAATCGGTACAAACGTAGTACGAGGTACTTACGTGTTCGGATAGTCCGACGACCGTATTTAATGCCAACATATCCGGGGATCTCATGGGTCGCTTCCCGAAGATTCACCGATGATGTATGACTCGTACTTTAATTAATCTGGGATTAATTAGAAGAGAGAGAATTAATCTGGGATTAATTACGGAGATATTTTATCTGGGATAAAATATTAATTAAAGAGAGAGAACGATTAATTTGGAATTAATCGATAAAATAATATATTCGATATATTGTGCGAAATTAGATTTCGACACAGAATTAAAATTAGATTTTAATTCGGGCGAACAAGTTAATTTAGAATTAATTCATAGCGATGTGAATAGTGATTTCGCTAGGCGTAATCGTTTAATTACGTCGCGACGGAAAATTCGTTAATTTGAAATTAGCAAACCCGAGCCCGAGTATGATTACGAGCGCATTCGCATTTCGAATTTGAATGCGGCACGCAAGTCACATCAAGCATCAAATCATTAGTCACATCAAGCGTCAAATCACTTGTCACTTTGAATGATGTGACTTGACAACATGTCACTTTATTAAAGTGATGTGAGTTGATGTGAATAGTGAAAGATGGTTGGAAAAGTTAAATTGCTTTTGCTTTTTGACTTTTTGATAAATGAAAATTGTTTTTGTGTATTTGTTTTGTTTTTGGAAAATAAAATAAATATATAAACAAAAGCATTTTCTTTTCTCTCTCTCTCACATGCTATACGGTTTCAAGGAAACCTTTTTCCCTCATCTCTTTCCTTCTCCCTCTCACGGTTTTGAGCCATTTTCTTCTCCATTTTTCTGGTTTGACCGAATCAAGAGAAGAAGCAAGGAAGAAGACAAGTGCTAGCACACACTCGAGTTAATACAAAGGTGATAGGGAAGTGATTTTGTGAGCATGGAATCACTTTTGGAAGCTTGATGCTTGGAGCTTAAATGGAGTCTTCAATGGCCGATTCTTGGAGGAACAAATGAGGCCAAAACTGAGCACCACAACAGTTCAAGGAGGCCACTGCCGAGCTTCAACAAGGAGGAAGAAGTGGCTTGTTCTTCGCGTCGCAAGATCTGGTCAATGTGAGTTTATTCTGCACCTCATTTGATGTGTATTCACTTGTTTTTGTGCTTGATTTGATGATCTTGGGACCTAACTAAGAAACCAACAAAAGAACATTCACATTTCAATAAATTATTTTTATCATATAAACATAAAGTTTCATCCTTAATTTTTATTTTATATACCTCTTTATCTAATATTGGCAGTGATATTATTTGTCTAATAAGTGAGGGTACATAATAACAATCATGTAAATCTAATTTATATCCATTGGGGAGATCTAGAACAAATGTTCTAATAGCATTGACATCCAATGTCTAGCCATTGCCAACTCAAAGCTGGATATCCTCTTTATTCAGCCTTATTTTTACCCTTACTACCTGAAGGGAGTTGCAAAAATGAGTAGGACTTTCAGTGTCTAATAAGATGTCAATAATTGGAAAAATACAAAGCGTACCTTAAGGTCATATTTTTCCTTTTAGCTCTAGACAATCCTTATTCCAGTGTCCAGACTTTTGACATTGTAGACTGGTCATGAGCTACTGGTGGTTTAACACCTATGTGCGTCTTCGAGTTCTTCTTTGATATCTTTTTCTTCCCCATCTTTATTTTCTTTGACTTTCCAGAAATGTTCGAAGAGCTAGCTCCACCGTGGAGATACAATGTGGGCTTGCCTTTTCTTATATCATGCTCTGCCATGCGTAATATATTATGAAGTTTTTCATAGTTAGCTTGCATTGAGTGAATATGGAAGTTTAACAAAAATCCAGAATAAGATCCAGGCAAAGAAGACAAAATAAAATTGTGACCCAGCTATTCATCAATCAAAATTACTATGTTGTTCCAGGTATCGAATCCGATCGATCATGTTTAAAACATGAATGCTGACAGCTCCTCTATCCTTGAGTTCAGCACGGAACAATTTCTTAGATCTTCGATAAAGTTCGATCTATTAATTTGCCTCGAAAACTTCTTAAGTGTTTGTATGATGCTTCAAGCATCCGGTACTTCAATGTATTGTCTCAATAAATCTGGAACTATCGATCCCAAAATGCAGGATTTCACTTTAAGGTTATCATCCTTCCATCTATTAAAAGTTTTTCGCTCTTTTGGAGTGGAGTCATGATCGATTTCAACAGACATTGGATTGACAGTGACATAAGTCAACTTTTCAAACTCCAAGATAATGCGTATGTTCATTTCCCATTCAAAATAGTTCTCGGCTTCTTTTATTTTATTGGTATCCAAAAGTCTCATCAATGGATTAGTGGAAGCCATCTACAAGACAATATTTTAAATAGTAGAAAAACAATTTTCATTTTAAAATAATAACACTAATTGATTATAGAATTTTAAATCTATTAGT
Source organism: Zanthoxylum bungeanum (assembly GCA_019454045.1). Taxonomy (NCBI): domain Eukaryota; kingdom Viridiplantae; phylum Streptophyta; class Magnoliopsida; order Sapindales; family Rutaceae; genus Zanthoxylum; species Zanthoxylum bungeanum. Next base: position 113,743 of record SKCR01032226.1, on the reverse strand, counting down.
GCACTCCCACTATTTTACGTAATTCCGTAATCTATCTTCACGGAAAAATAAAAATTTGACTATCAAAATTTCATAGCGGGAAGTAGATTCCATTACATGTACTCCAGCCTCACTCTAATGATGATATTGACCTTTATAAAATCATTAGGTAGACCTCTAAGGTCAATCACTTCATGTGACTCCTAGTTTGTTCTTGAACTATTTCTTATCCTCACACTAATGACGATATTGGATTAAAACGTGTTCTAGTTATTTACTTGTCAATGTGCACTAACGAGCTTCGTATGTTCACCCTCATACTAATGATGATATTGGGTGACTACGTTAATCCATCACGCTACATCTAATATTTTACCAGAGCGACCTAAGTTTTGAACACTTATACCCTCACACTAATGACGATATTGGATATAAGTAGTAAGAACTCATTCATCTCTGTATTGACAAGACAGGCCATCCAATAATACTTCAATATTACTAATACTATTATTTAAATAAAGTAATCACTTAATCACAAGAGATTTATGACAATCAAGTCATTAATTTAGTTAGGTCAAAATTTTAATTTAAAACATATAATATATATCCAATATGACTTATGCATAAATAAATTAAAATTACTATGGCATATATTCAAAAACATGTGTTGTGTGGTTAAGCCTTACTACTGATACCATTTTATTGGGGCAGTTGTGGAACTCCTAGAGTCAAATCACTGTCTCGTACATAAAAAGTGGGTCTAACCCATAGAATATCAAGTATGGGTGTAATTTTAAATAATTTAATGAAATACTATATTCCATTATGAGAATATAGGGAAAACCAAGGCTGAATCGAATTCCGGAAGTTCAAGAACAAGATAAAACAAAATAAGTGCGCGTATACTTGCGCTGCAGTGCACGCGTGCACTGTGCACATAAACAACAATTTTTTTTCTTAAGTTGTCTTTCTTTCAACTCTCTTTCCAAAGAGCTGAATGAATTAGGGTATATTATCCTAATTGCTTACAACTCTCCCTAAACACTTCAAAATACCTAAATTAATTTTTAACATCAAAACCAATATCAACACATGTTTTAAAATAAAATTCAAGTTTTCAAAATATCAAATATTTTTTTAAAAAATATAAATTATTCTAAATACGCACTTGCAAAAATTTTGAATCCAATACACAAACTAAATTATAATCCCAATAAGAAATGTCTCGTGAACAATTATAGGTCACCCAAAGGTGGTCAAGTGATTCTACAATGATAGTCATAGCTCTACGCTTTAATCTAGAGTTCCAAACTCTAATTTTATATTTATGTCTAACATAAATATTTTGACCCAATTACAAGCATATTGTGTTTGTACTTCCAAAGCAACCTAACACAATTAATTAGCCTTATTTCAACATTAAGTTATGTAATCATGTATCCAATACATAAAAAAATATAACTTAAGAGAAGTTCAAACTTGCCTAGCAAGCTTGATGAAAAGATCCAATCTTCTTATCTTTGTTTAAATGATAGGAGAACCTTCAAGGTTTGAAAGCTTCACTCCAAAATCCAATCTTGATTCCAATGTTAGCAAGCTTCAATCCAAGATCCAATATTGATTTCTCCTAAATGAAATGTTATAGAAACCCACAAGTTTCTCTAAACACTTCTCTAACTTAGGCTAATTTCTCTAAGTATTTGCTTGTACTTAGCTTTCTTAAGCTTTGCTTTGCTTAATTAAAACCTTCATAAAGCTTGCTATTTATAGCAAAAATTAGGCACTTTTTAATTAATAAAAGTTACAATCAACTTTAATGTGGGCTTAATCTATTTTTTCCAAATATATATAATTAAGTGTGACTAATCTCCATTGTCTCCCACTTTGATTTAATCCAATTAAATCAAGCTAAAGATTAGGAAATGGATTAGTTCAATGTGGAGGATCTCACACAAAATTAATGTTATCCTATAGTCAAAATATTAGATATGCTACTCAACTTAAGGAGATTCCTATTGACAGTGGTGTGTGCTTCCAACTATTAGGAATCACCTGTGAGTCATTCAGTATTCGGTCCAACCAATACCCACACGTCTATACGAGTTTCCAAAACTCATGGTACATTAAGTTAAACCATTGAAACTATAATTCCAATATACGACATTAGATAGTCTTTTAGGTTATAGGAATTCGACCGTATTCCAAAACCAACGACTAAGAATATTTACTTTAAAAATAGTTTATAATAGTAATATGTATCCCAATGTCAGACCACCTAATGTCCAATATTACTACAAGACTATTCTAAGGTCGATGTCATTATTAGCATATCTATATATCAATCTAATACACATAATGGCAATACCATTAATAACGTATGAAATGAAAATGTAGTTATTTTATTAATAAATAATAAAATATATAATTCAGATTGGCACTCCAAGCACCGACTCCAACAACATGCACTTAGAATTGCAAAACACTTAGAAAATATTTATGTTGTCACAACTTGTGGAAACGATCAAAGCACTTGACATTCATTTGACCCATTTTCCAAGATTAAGACTGAAATAACAATAGGTTAAGAAGATGATGCAAATAAAAATGTGTGACAAAGAGAAAAGGAAAAATGAAAAAAAAATAATTGAAAAAAGAGGAAAGAGAAAGATGAAAAAAAGTAAATCTCACTAAATCTAATTCATTGTTTGAAGTATTTAGTAACAGGGAGTATAGTGAACTCCACGAGTACTTTTGCGTCAAACATCAACTCAAATATTGAGTATATAAAACAACTTAAGTTGGTGAAATTATTAAGTAACCAGCAGTGCGCAACACGAATATTGAATATTTACGTCAAAAGGTAATTTGATGAATTAAGAAAGCTATGGATGAACCCTACACAAGATAAACATTTGAGAAATCCTGAAAATTTGTTGATCCTTAACCAGATGTTAGCTTGTCTCAGAAAAGAAAAAGATAAAAATTGAACTAAAGTGTCAACATTAAATCCACACTTACTGCCAGCTTAAACCAATCCGATTTGTGTGCAATTATTGTGAGAAAATCACACACATAGAGAGAAGCATTCGAAAGGTGAAATCTTAGTTGAAATTGAAAATTTGAATTTAGAAAATACCCATGCCTTGTAAATAGACAGGATTTTGAAAAGATTTTTTTTTTTTAGAACATGCAAAGAGTCATTGCCTTATTTGGATAGGAAAATAGGTTATTTGGGGGAACCCTGAGGGATAACCTGGACATAAGAAAGACAAGTTCTAACGATACATCCATGGAAAAGTATAGCAATTTCCTACAAGAAGAAAAACAGGCCCACTACTAAAGATTATTCGCATACATGCATACATACATATTATATTTCTTTTGCAGAAAATTATGACAAAGCAAGCCTCCAGGACACAGAGCACCCACAGTTAGAAAGACAAGACATGGGGGTGAGGCCCGCCTAAACATAGTAACTGAGGGTGAGGCTTGTCTAGATGTAATAGCAGGGGGCAACGCCTGCTGCACAATTAGGTTTTGGAACGCCTACAACAGTAACAAGTTTTGGAATGCTTACAACAGAAAAATGCTTGGCGCAAAAAGAGGTTTTAGAATGCTTCAGAAAAAATCACCCTGAAAGATGAAAAAGGTCAACGCCTCAACGGGTTTTGAACATCAACAGGTTAAGTTTGAAATTATCAACAATTTTAGAACACCAATAAGTTTGAAACACTGAAAACTTTGGAAAACTGGATCAATTTAGAACACCAATAGGATTGGAATGCTGAAGGACTTGGAACGTTAACAGTTTTGGAAAGAATTGGAGATGGGCTTAGAACGCCAAAGAATTAGAATACCAATGAATTTGGAATGATGATAAATTTGGAATTGGATTTGAAAATGACTTGGAAAGCTAATGAGATTGGAATAGTGTTTGAATTTGAATGCCAATAGACTTGGAACAACAAAAAATTTAGAAAGTCGAATGGACTTAGAACACTACTAGACTTGGAATGCTAAATGGATTTTGACCGCCGATGAAGTTATAAATATTTGAAAGTGGAAGCCAGATAGATTTGGAAGGATGGAAAAACTTGGAGATCGAAATTGAAAATTTGGATTTGAAAATAAAATTAGAAGATGACGTTTAGATTTTGGAATTGGAAATGGATTTAGAACACCACGAATTTGGAGATGAATTTGAACAATGAAAAACTTAAATCTAGAATTGGAACTGGATTTGGAACTCCGATGAATTTGGAAATAAATTTGAACAACGAAAAACTTAGAATTGAAATTAGGAATGGATATGGAACAATGCCAGATTTGGAACACCCCGACAACTATCATAGTAGAGATTAATGCATCTTATAACTGATTGAGACGTTCGAGGAATGATGGTCTATCAACTATTGGAGCTGGGAATAAATCCTGGTGAGATCAAAAAATCTCAACATCGATCAAATTATCAGAGGCATGTGGGTATATCAACTGTATCAATTAAGAATAAAGCTCGAGGACTTGAGGTTCCATTATATATTAGAGTTAGGAATCCACTCTGGCAAGATCGAAAAATCTCAACACCATCGAGGCATCGGCGGCCTACAGTTTATCAAATACGGGAGCTGGGAATGAAACCTGGCGAGATCGAAGCATCTCAACCCTAATCGAAGCATCATAGGCTTGCGGGTCTGTCAACTACTGGAGTGGGGAATGAAGCCTGGTGAGATTGAAGCATCTTAACACTGATCGAAGCACCAGTGAATTGTGAGTCTATCAACTACTGGAGATGGGAATAAAGCCTGACGAGATCGAGCAATCTTAACACTATATAAGACATCGAAAGGCTAGATGGCCTACTTATAAAAAAAAACAAATTATGACAGAAAAAAGTAAGTCCGGTGTTGCCAAACAAGCTAAGTAAGTGAAAATACATGCATGACTTTGGTAGGCATGTCAATGTCACACAATGCACAAGCCTACAAAAGTGGGGCCACTGTAGATATTTTATTTTCATGGCCGTTAATGAGTCTCATATAGGGGCACTGTATGAGAGTTAAGGAAGATTGTAAGGTTAAATGCTGGAAAGAAACAATCTACATCCGGACGGATATAAATCCTAAGTCTGACCGAACGTAATCATCACCTTTGGCTAAGGATGAACATCGGTTCCGGTTCTATCCAGAACCGATTGGAACCAGATCAATTTTTCGAGTATATAATCGGACGTATATAAATCTAAGTCCGTCTAGACAAAACCATCACATCCGGCTAGCGATGAGCATCGGTTCCAACTCTACCCGGAACCGGTTGGAACCAGATTAATTCCGATTCCATAATGGAAGAACTGAATTTAAAAGTCTAATTCTGGTTCTTTCATGGATGCAACTGGAACCAAACAATTTAACCAGATCGAAACATGTTTTGGGAACAAAAGTTAGAACCAATTTCGGAACCAAATTAAAACCCAATTTCATAGCCAGTTTTAAAACCCAATTTAAACTCAATTTCATAACCTAAATTAAAACTCAATTTAAACCCAATTTCATAACCTAATTAAAATCCAATTTCATAACCCAATTAAATCTCAATTTAAACCTAGACACTTTTTACAATAATATTATGTATTGAGCCAAAAATTTTATGCAATATATAGTTGTAATTATTATTTTATTTATGTATGGACAATTGCCAAGAATATTATGTAATATTCAAGTTTCTACCAATTACCTTATTAATAATTTCCTCTTTAAAGGAGATAGTTTCATTCTATAACTAAACCATCATTATAAAAGAAAATGATGTACAAACCAAAAGAAATTTGAGGGAGATTCAAATTTTGGAAGCTTGCAAACGATCATTTGCTAAAATTCAACGAAGCACGCCCACCCAGCAGCAAAACAAAGACCAAAAAGCCTCCTAAATCTCTCTTTAATATCTAAAGTCAACAATCATTAAGATTGTTAAACTTGCTCTCGGAGCCGAAATACATCTAAGGTAAGACCCGAGGCCCCTTAAACTTTAATTTCGCCTTTACTGTTTTGACACTATATCTCCAGTTAGACGAACTATATGTTCTTTCGGACATATATAAGTCATAAATTAACTTCATTTGTATAAAAGATACATCCCACAACATACTTTCTTGTGATATAGGATGAAAACCCATACGTAAATTCCATAGCCGAATCTAAATGGACTGTAGTATAGTCTGCATTTGGCACACAACTCCACGTACCAAGGAAAGGATGACTGTCAATTTTTTTGTTCTTACATATACTATTTTACTACATTCGTGTTATTTGACATGATTCGAGCCGTTTATTCATTATTGATTATGTTGGCATACTTTCCTTTTTATTTTTTGTTTTTTTATTAGCATTGCATGTTTTTTTGTAATTTGGATTTTATTGTGCATCCGGCCATACTTTCAGTAAGTTTGGCCGAAGGTATATATTATGATCCATGTCCAATCAACCATATCTATGTTTGACTAGCTTTAATCATTCGTATGGATTTATTAATCTTTGATTACTATTTTTTTTTTTGATGTTTGCATTCATGTGTGCTTTAAACTATTTTGCACAATATTTGCATTATAAGGCATGGTGATATCACTTTCGAACCACTATATTATACCGACATAAGAAAGGGACCGTTCTGAACCTAAACAGGTTTACGGCCGACCTTGCAAGGGGTGTAGTGCAGTCTTAAATCATTCTCAGTATCTTATACTTGGTGGCGATTCCTTAATTCTCCGGTTAGTCCCTCGTGGGCTAATTGTACTCTCTACGAGCTGTGAGCTTAATAGTGTCTTGGTCGTCAACGTCATAAGCACAGTGGGAAATTCTGCTTGGCTCCCACAACACCTTAACATTAATATTCAATGTCTAAAACTTTTTAACTTATTATATTTTCCCAATTTTTTTCCATATAAATCATTGACCTAATATAAACCTAAAAATGATATTAAGGTATTATTTGTGTGTAGAGTTTGGTGAACTTATAAGCTAGCATATAAGCTAATATATTAGTTATACACAAAATACATAGTTAGCGCTAGCTTTTAAGTGCTTATATTGTCACAAATATAGAATCTCATAGGTTATTTTTCTACCTTAAATTTTATTATACATTTTATCCCATAATTTATAAGTTAACTTATACTTTCACTGTAATATCATCTACCAAATTCAGGCTATGTAACATATTGTGTTTATACTGCTGCCTTAATTATAAATTGTTAGAATCAAATTATACTTGATAATCTTAAGTACTCTAAGTGTAATTAATAGAGGCACTTGATCAACCCAATTCTATCAGTGTAATTAGGGATGAGCAAAAAATTATTCAAATTAATTCAGTTTGAAATTTTATTTTCTTTATTTGCATATCAAGGAATAAGGGGGGCATTTTCGGTTTGGTTTTGAAGTGAACCGAACTGAATCAAAATTGATTGGTTCGTAATTATCGAAACCGAACTAAAATCAACATTTGGAACCAAACAGAACTGTGCGGGAACTATTCAAACCAAACCCCACTGATCACCAAAAATAGAATTTTACAATCAATTTAATGAGCCCGTCTCATTAGGCATCCTAACGAAGCCCAATAAGATATTTATAAGTACTCGGGTACTTTTTTGGAAATTATTTTTTATGGAAATTACTCATAAATTGATAAAGCCATAGAAATGAAATTACCTACAAGCATACAGCTAACACAACTCTGTACCCAATAAGGGGTGAATTGGATAATGGCCTAATATACGGAAATAAAATTTTGTCAGTTTTCGAGAGCATGCAAGCTTGCTCAAAAAGAACAGGGACACTAGTATATCGGTATAGGAGATCGATATGTCGGTCTCGGTGCCAAAATACAGGATTTGAAGGTTTAACACATTTTTCACACGACCCTAATATATGTACATAAATGTGCATATATCCTATAAGCTCAGAGACTTAAATAAACAACTCACTTTACAAAGAAAGCCCTAAGCTAAGACTACATAATATATCCACATACCTTTACAATCAACCATTTGGATAATATACACTCATAAAGGGATTTCACAACCTCAAGTGTTTGATAATGAAGATTTTACCATATCACTTGGCATTCACAAAAGATAAGAAGATTTAAGATGTGAGTTGCTAACCCAAGTGTTTTAAGCTCACTACTAAAGATATTAACGTATAATGTGTGAGCTTGAGAATGAAAGTGTATGATAATAAAGGTTTTGTAAACTCTCTATTTTTACATTAGAAAAAAGTATATAAAGATGTAAGAGCTTTGCAAAAATGAATTTGTGGCTCAATATATAGTGAAGGTGTAAACAGCCTCAACTGTTCTATCTGAGATCGATATTCCGGTTTGTAGAGGCTGGTATACAGGTCTACCAAGCATAACGACTATATTACCATAGAAGATTCAAGTGATATATCGGACTACTGACCGATATGGATGCCGGTATGCTAGTGTTCTTATCAATATGGAGATCAGTATGTTACGTGTCAATTTCTGTGAGCATGTATGATATGAAGGTTAACTGGTATTAAGATTTGTGTGATCTATGCTAGTTCCTACTGTGCAAACTCTAGAGTGACCGAAATGGGATACCGGTATGGTCCATGTCAGTTTCCGAGAGGATGTAAGTTTTCTCATAACAGAGTAAGGGCACCGATATACTGGTGTAGGAGACTGGTATGTCAGTCTCAGTTCCAAAATACAAGATTTGAAGATTTAAAATATTTTACACATGACACTAATGCATTTACATGAATGTGCATATGTCATATTAGCTTAGAAACTTAAATAAATAACTCTTTTTACAAATAGAGCCATAAGCTAAGACTACAAAATATTTTCTTCGTTTGTAGCTTGAGTATGCACATTCATTGATCTTCACCAACGAGTGCTTCCATGTCTTTTTATAATGTCTGCTAATACGCGTCGAAGACTTCTAGTATTGCATCATCAAAATCCATCTTGAGAATATGTCGCTAACAATCTCCCTTTTTGATGATGGCAACCTTTAAAACTTGTGAGCTTTGAGAGTTCCAAATTTGTTAACGATTTTGCTCCCCCTCAATATTAGCTCCCCCTCAATATGTGATTGTCTTTAATAGAGCTCTATGAAACTTAGATAAATACGTTAGTATAAATTTGCTCCCTCTTAATAGAATGGTGAGGGATACAAGTTGTTAATCTAATTCCTATGATTTCTCCCCCTTTAACATTATCAACAATGATGGAGAAGGAAAAAGTTAGTTCCATGAGATACCAGATAATAAATGTGCATAACCTATATCAAGAAGTTTATAAGCATGTACATTTATCATACATTCTTTTATATTGCCATATATAGTAAAATTCATGCAAGGATCATCAAAATCACCCCAGTGAAGCTAATATTCACGCATTTCATTTTCAACCAATAATAGTTAATGACAAGGTATATTCAATAATAAACAAAAAAAAAAAAAAAATCACTTTTATCATATAGGCCAATAAACCTTATGTGATACAAATTGATACTAAAAGAGATTTATAATATGATTAAGCATAAAATGATACCAAATGAAAAACCAATTGAAATACAATTTGCTTAATCACTACTATGTTTCAAAATCAAATTCAGTTCATATCAGTAAGCATACATATATAAGTTGGAGGAAATAGTACCAATGTTTTCAGATTTTACCTATTACCATTGTAACGAAGTGACAAATCCACCAATTCATCAATCTCATTTTTTTTTGAGGTAGAACATTTGACATTCTTCTATTTTTGAGCTCTTTCCTCATCTTTGTTGAGTCTTTTGGAACATTTCTCATTATGAACCATTCCCAAAGCTCCCCTTAAAAAATCATTTAAGTGCATTTTGGTACCCAAACTTTCTTCATTCATGGGGATTAATTTTGATTCCTTGGGGAATCCATGCATTTACTGTTGGGGTTATGGATGATAGGCGCGGAGAAAGTACGGTTCCGGTGAAATTGTAATCTAAATTTTTTTTTTAAATTACCAAATAAATTATTCAATATCTAATATATTCAATTTATTCATATTTTACCTAACCTATTTATTCGATCTCAAATAACGACATAAATGTAATGAAACATTGCGAAACTTTTACGAAAATATTTTTCCGCAAAATACATTTTTGACAGAACCGACCTCCGGAAACTTATGGAGACTGCTCAGGTAAGCCCGGACAGTGTTAGGGCAGTTTTGGGCTGCCTGAATAGTGATAAATTCACCATTTGGATAGCCGTCGCCTGGTTGGCTCAAAAGTCACCCGGCAACGCCATTTTTTACAGTTTTCGATTATTTCAACTCCGAAACACATTCCGGTAATTGTTCCAACTCCCAAACCACATCCAATAAATTCATAAGACATCATTTTCATCATCAAAAATAGAACAATTCCATGTCTAATAAAGAAACCGAAAATGCCTAATTTCATGTTTTAAATCCAATTTTTAATATTAATCAAATTAATCTCAACACCAATTCAAGTCACCACATATGAATCACCCAAGAAAAATTCTAGACATTACAAGAGTGGTCATAACACTCTAGAATGGCAACAAATCATCAAAGGATAAAATTGGACACTAATTACACTAATTCCATCTAATATACTTCGCCATGATTCAAGCTCCCAAATCCATCAACCAACATCAAAAGCCCCAAAATTCAAGAAGCAAATGACCCTAGAACCATTCTAAGAATTCAAGAAAGCATGAAACTAAATTTCAAGCTCAGGGTTGAGTAGATTACCTTTAATCCCTTGAAATCCCAAATTTTTTCTTGAATTTTCCTTTGTTTCTTCATGGATTTGTTCAAACTAATCCTAGGGTTTTTCTTTGTAGAGTGTTCGGTCATGGTTAAGGATCAAATGAATAAGAAAATAATTTCCTCTTTTAAATTCATTGTGACCGAATTTAGTGAATAGGAAGGCATTTTGGTCAATTTTCATTTTAATCAAATTAAAAGATAATTACACTTTATGTTATCCAATAAAATTGCACACATAAAGTATAATTAAATCATGCCATGTAAACCAATAATAATTGGATAAATTTCATAACATTTATGGAAAAAGTTTAATTAATTAATCATTTGAATATTTATAAATTAAATATTCAAATAATCAATTAATATAATTATATTATATATGTATTTTTATTTACAATAAACAAAAAATACATATATTTATGGCATGTGTCAAAATCTCATTTGACGAATAATTAATGTGTATCTAACGTATTATGTATCAAATACAAATACATAATAATTATTATCGGATAAAATCCCTAAGCATTTGTTATCGTTTAACTGATCAAATGATCCGAATTAACTCATTTAATCCGTGAAGTAATATGAATAATTCGTATGATTCATATTATATTGTCCAAGTTCTCAGTGAGTACACTTCATATTATAGGACTCTCTAAGTTTAGGTTTATCCATCACGGAATCCAATTTTGTGTCCATAATTCACCCACTCGTGAATTATGAAGACCACGGATAATCTCGTTAAGCTATGCAAGCCGAGGTCATTGCATATGTATAATCCCTCCATCATAGATTATCCATATTATACATGGGGTATAGATAAAACGTCAAACTCATTCGGTATAATATAGTCGACTATCAATTTACGATCTCTAAATAACACTCGGAACTGGTTTCCGAAGTTATACCACAACCATGGATTTATTAGATCGTAAACACGTGAGGATGCTTATGCCATGTACACAAGACTGACAGATCTTATCTTGATACTCACTGGATATCATGAGCATCAGTCCACACCCAATGAATAGGCAGAGGTTTGATCATTTTTAATCGGTGATGTGACTGCCATCAAAATATGGAGGATAACTCATATATCCTACTGTGGTATCTCAAGTCAAAGGACCACCATGCTCGCTCAACTCCTAAAGATTCCTATTGAAGTTGGTGTACCATCTATTAGGAAATATTCAGTGAGTCGTTCAGTGTCTTATCAATTTAAAACTACGTTGACCAGGAACTTTATTTAAGGATATACATCTTATAGTGTGCTTCCCAATGTCAATTAAAAACTACGTTGTAACTACACACTATATTTCAAATCATAGGGTCTTTATCTAATATACACGTTTCACTAAACCAGATTTAATTTTGATCTAATCATCATATATATCTAATCATAATTAGATCGAATAAGTGTATAAAAAAGAAGGGTGCTGCCATTAAATTAGTAATATTATAGAAAATAGAATTGCCCGTACTTATGAATCGGATATAAATATGATCTGGATTGGCACTCTGAGCACCAACCCTAACAATTTGTCCCACTTGCTCTAGTGCCAATCGACGGTATCATATACACATCTCAATGTGTATCACATACTCATGGCCCTCAAGAGCTCACCTAGCACTCAAGAGGTAGGCAACAACAAGTAATCTCGCTTAACAAATCGAGCCTATCCAACAAACCCTACCGTTTTCCTTAGCCAGCATCATTCATATTTTGCAAATCCAAATTCTACATCAATATGATTCAGATGCTATATCAGTTTTGTACTATAGTTGTTGAGTTGTCTATCTATATATGGATCAAATCCAAAATATTATAAGACAACCGCAAGCACAAAACTAATATCAACACTTCTAATTATTGAGGTCACTTTACAACTTCTTAAGTCAATACCTCATAAGTTGCTACTGATTCCACTAGATTAGTAGAATCAATAGTGACACTCCCACTGTATCTTTTCTGACTTTATAGATCATCTAATATCATAATTAGGATCAAAACTAATATGACCTTATAGTTACAGACTAAATTCTCCATGAATAAGAAACTTGTTCTTAATATCTCAAAGATAAAAAAGAACATGTTTCAAGATCCATCATATGGTCTGTAGCATATCAAAATAACTCTTAACAATTACGATTAAATTGATATCTGTAATCGCAAATAAAATAATATTCATTATACTATCATCCTATGATGCATAAGATTGACTAGACATTCCAATCAATCTTCCTCTCAATAAATGAATCATCCTTTACGAAAGATGAATAACATATATAAAAGACACGTTAATTGTCAAACAGTTATACTAACTGTCATGCAGATAGTCTTATTGTGTCATTTATTAGATCATATCTAATATGTGACTAATGAGAGTATCTCACAAGTCTCTTTTTTTTTATATCATATATAAAACTTTATATCAAATATAACAGAGACTCATCCCACTGCTTACATGGAGAAAAGAAGACTTAAGTAAACGTTTTACTTTATAAACATCTCATTATTACTTTAATAATAATAATGTCGTTAGGATATATAATCTTAGAAAGAATTTGTACGCTCCCACTGACCCTACTATCATATATGTATTCTCTATGCTTTGATAAAATTAGACAATCTGACTGTATCAAAATCAGAGAACACAGATTTCCGGAAAGATTATCTGAGTCTACAATAGGCTCCATAAGCTAGTATATCAACTGTGATCTTAGCAGAATACAAACTCTAAGGTCATTCTAGAATGAACTTCTTCAAACAAAGAAATCACGACGGATCTCTCATTCGAAGAAATCACTCAAGAATGCCACTTTGCATTCTTTAGCTAAAATACAGTTTAATATCAACATTAACTAACAGATCTTTAATTATTCAATTAGTACGTCTAGAGCCAAGTTTTCTCAGAATCTACAATAGACTTCTGAGTATAACCTTTCTCATTGTCATACTATAAAAGTCAAATCTTTATCAAGCTCACTTCTCTTTTGCAGCGCAAACTATTTGCACATTTTATAAACTATTCATAACAAAAGCTTAATCAAGTTCAAAATTTGATCATAGTAAGCCACGAATAATCTTAGATCTATGGTTCAATGGTGATTTCCAAAATCGATATCAAATATCGCTCCCATTATAAGTTTTAGGATTATTTTCTTCAATAAGAAACAACAGAATCATTAAGTATTAAATACTTTGTAAATGATTCTTGCATCCTATCGAACTTATACGGAAGATAACATAGGGTCAATTTCATCTTATTAATTACGTAGTTCCATTATGGTTTATCATCTTCATATTTGACTTCAATAAGTCAAATCCTTTCTACAATCGTCAACATCCAATGTTAACACTCCAAGTAATAAAATAATTTTAATTCTCGGGATCGTAGAAAAGATATTTTATCAAATAGAATACAATATTCTATTAAATAGAATAAATGATAAATTTTTACTTGTACCTCCAAGGCGTAAATACTTTCAATTATTTAATCATTATATAAAGGAAAGATTCAAATCTCAAACTTTTCAAGATTCAAATTTTCTACTATACATATCATATATGTAACAGTAGGAACAAATGGAACCTTAATTAAAGAGAGGAATAGAGTTACTGGAGCATAACCACATGAGAATTAAAAATAAATTCAGTAAAACTCAATATCATCGAATCAAATCATATAAGATTCAATTACTCCCACTAACCAATTCCATCGAGATGGAATCATGGAAGTTTAATATTGAGTAAAAATCACATTCTTTAAATAACTTTATAACTAATTGCCTTAAATTTACATGTTTGATCATATCAAACATCTTTGAACAATTCAAAAATTCACGATGAATTTTAAAGTTATAGTTTTCAATACTTCAAATATAATATCTTTGAACCATTCGAAATATTCTATCCGTGTTTCATCAGAAACATATTGAAATTTCTCAAAAAAATCAAGACGTTCAACATGTTCTCTATCAGAAACATGTAACTAAGTAATGAAAACTCATTAACTAAGTTACGGAGTAAAAAAAAAAAAAATTATTTAAGGCAATTTCTAATTTATAAAACTATATACATCCAATGTATTAGTCTAATAAATCTTGTGGTCCAAGGACGATCATTGGTTAAATGAGATTTAATCACATCTTGATTACAATATTCTCTAAATGGATAAGGATTTGTGGTGTGAACTCGTATTAGACCATCATTTACAATACAAAATAAGCATCTAATGCTTACGTGACAAAATCTCATAAATCACTGTTCTAAGTTATTTAGTTAACCGAATATTTTCTTAATGTTTATCTTTATATCAATGACATTACTAGTCGTATTAAAATATGTAACAACTATTTATATAGAACAAGTAACTATCCAATAGTCACAAGTTCTGATATCAATTATCAAAACAGTTATTAAAAATTATTTTAATTAACTAGACGGGAGTTCCCAATACCTATAGTTGTCGTATTGTGCGAATCGATATTCTCTATACACAACTATACACATCTCATTTCTTAAGCTTTATAATTTGCGTTCAATTATTCACAACAATTGCAAATGATTGATTAGCAAACTGTGTCAAACACGTGACTTCTTAAAAGTCACTAAAGCCAAGAGACGTCATTATAAGATAAATAAATACTAAAAGAGTTTTCTTAATACCGGTCAAGAATCTCAAAACATGAACTAATTCATGTCAATTCTTACCGCATAAGAAACTATTCTTACTAGATAACTATATCCAAAAATAGATATCCTTTTAGATTACCTAATTGTGACTTAGTAACTAAGTCATAAACCATCTTGATTTTAAAAGAAAATCAGAACAATAGTTCCCGATGGTTTGAACTAATTTAACAATATCTAAGTTTACTGTCTTTCTAGAACCTATTTTAGAACTATGAAATCATAAGTAAAGTCAGAAAACATATTCAAGTAATATGCTATGCAGTGGATTAGAAGTATAAATCTGTAAACAATATAGAATATAAGGAAAACGAAGCAGAATTTTCCATAAAATTATGCACTGCCTTAGTTATGGATTTTTAACCCAGTAATATTTCCCACTACTTTTCGCAATACCATAATCCCCAACGGACAATGGGAATTCGATAATTAAATCGAATTTCATAGTGAGAGTAAGATCCCATGAATATGTTTCGACTCACACTTTTGGAACGATCTCGTCTACATATATTCATTAGGTAGACAACTCATTGTCAATCACTCATCAGTGAATCCTGATTTTGGTCCTGACAGTTTCTCATTATGACAGCTTTGGCATGTTCACAATAAGGCGTATCAAGGTTTCACTTGTCAATGACAAACTCAAGTTATCGATGTAGTCCAAGCAGCTTTGGTATATTCAAGATTTCCACTTTCACTTGAATTTGTCTAGTATCAATATATAACCGACATGGTTAAAATCCCATAACCTACACCCTCACAGCTTTAGCACTATCTCGGATGCAGTTATATAAAGATACCCATAAACCATACTGACAAGATGGACCAAGAAACATGCATCCAATACACGTTACTTCACAGCCTTATTTCTAAGCTGGGATTTTTCTCAGGAAGCTATACTCTACATCAAATACAGAATTTTAATCTAAATCATTTTCTAAATAATTCCATTCTACCTATAGAAAACATAACCCAATTTAACTATTAAATTTCTATTACATTTCCGTTAGTGTAGAACCGAAAAGTCAAGAAACATATATAGATTATATGCAGTGTGAACTAATATAATGGATGAAGCATCAGACATGCTATGATATCATTTTTGTTGGGGTTTTGGCCGATGGGCGCGACAGAAGCACGGTTCGGGCGAAATCATAATTTAAAACTTTTTTTAAATTACCGAATAATTATTCAATATCTAATATGAATAATTTATTCATATTTCACCTAAACCTATTTATTCGATATCAAATAACGATATAAATATATATGACACATTGCAAAATGTTTATGAAAACGTTTTTCCGTAAAATGACGTAATATATATTTTTGACCGAACCGACCACCCGACACTTATGGAGACTACCTAGGTCAGCCCCAATAATGTTAAAGCAGTTCATGGGTTGCCTGAACAGTGACCAATTCACTATTTGGATAGTCGTCACTCGGTTGGCTCAAAGGTCACCTGGTAACATCATTTTTTACCGTTTTCACTTATTTCAACTCTGAAACATATTATGAAAATTGTTCCAACTCCCAAAACACATCCAATAAATTCATAAGACATCATTTTCATCATCAAAAACAGAACAATTCCAGGTCTGATCCAGAAACAAAAAATGCCTAATTTTATGTTTTAAATCCAATTACTAAACATTAATCAAATTAATCTCAACACTAATTTAAGTCACCACATATGAATCACCCAAGAACAATTCTAGCCATTACAATAGTGGTCATAACGCTCTAGAATGGCAACAAATCATCAAATGATAAAATTGGACACTAATTACACTAATTCCATCTAATATACTTCACACCTATAGTTTTCAGAAATGAGATTTTAGTAAACAGTTTTCAGAAACTAGATTTTAGGAACAGTTTTAGAACCAGAGATTCAAAGCTATTTTTAGAAAGTTTAGTTTTATAAAGAGATTTCATATGAAGTGAATTTTTCTAAGGACCTTAGTTTTAAAGATTTCATGATTTGCTTCAAGATTTTCTATTTTATTTCCACTCACTTAGATCGTATAGCAATTTAACCCCTACCCCAATCTTTGTATCTTGCAGGTTTTGTAACATCCTCGATCTGGGAGATGTTACCGGTATGGGATAGCTGTATTAACCCCATAAGCCTCTGACTTTCTGAATGTATCATAAACTATTCTAATGCAATGTCATGCATATAAACTTTAACTAAATTGACATATAATACTTTTATTACTTATGAATGCATACTCTGTAATGCTCTTTTTACAATACTTTATTAGACTCTATAATGACAACTTTAATGCATACAAATTTCTTTGACCATGAACTGGACTCTTATGCTTTGTGACTCCATGCTGATGGATTCCATCCCTGGTGACTGCATCAGTATCCATCCTCCCGGGTTTGTCCTCTTGGAATTCCTATAAAACAACTAAAAACTGGTGGGGGGTTAGATTGCTATACAATCTAAGTGAGTGGACTATAACTTGAAAAACTGAAAGGAAAACTTGATTTCCAAAACCACAATTTTTAATAAAAACTCCTTTGTATGAAAACTTGTTCTGAAAGCCATATCTTTCTGAAAACTACTTTTGAAACTTTAGTCTTTGAAATCTGTCTCTAAAATCTAATTTTTCTGAAAGTGATTCGCTAAACTTGTTCGGGAAGTCAGAGGCTAATGTGGTTAGTACGGCCATTCCTACCGATAACATCTTTCAGATCGGGGATTTTACATAAACACGTGAGGTGCATATGTCTTATACACAAGACTAATGGATCATATCTTAATACGCACTGGATATCATGAGCATCAATCCACACCCAACGAATAAGCGGAGGTCTGATCATGAATAGATCGTGATGTGACTGCCATCAAAGTATGGAGGATAACTCATATATCCCACTGTGGTATCTCAAGTCAAAGGACCACTATGCTCGCTCAACTCGTGAAGATTCCTATTGAGGTTGGTGTACTATCTATTAGGAAATATTCAGTGAGTCATTCAGTATCTTATCAAATAAATACCTACATGTCTATAAGAGTCTCCCGAGACTCATGGTTCATTAGGATAAACCATCGGGCCAAATCACAATATACGACATGTACTGGTCTCAGCGGATTTTACTATCCGACCCGTATTAGTATATCATGACCAGGAACTTTATTTAAGGATATACATCTTATAATGCACTTCCCTATTGTAGCCACTGCATTTTTGCATAAGGCCCGATGATGAGCCTCGTATGGAGGCACTACCCGATGAGTTATGGAGGTCGCGGGAAACAGACGACGGAATGAAAAATTCAAAAATAAATACCTTGCCAGATTTAATTCAATTGTTTAGCCTCGGGTTCGCTCGATTAATCTATGTCTTAACTATTATGCACACGCCCAAGCCCACCAAATCCAATACAAAAATATTCAACACATTAAATACATGTCTAAATTAAATAAATCAAATCAAATCTCTTTCCTAAATGAATAAATCCTTTCCTTATATCAACTAATTAATATTCCTCATTATTGCACAATTTTTGTTTCCTTCTCATACAAGGAAAACCCTAACCCACTCTTATAAAAAGACACACAAAATCAAATCAAATCTCTTTCCTAAATTGAATAAATCCTTTCCTTATATCAAACTAATTAAATATTCCTCATTATTGCACAATTTTTGTTTCCTTCTCATACAAGGAAAACCCTAACCCACTCTTATAAAAAGACACACAAACCAAACCTTAGAACCCCTTGAGCATCCTCATGGCAACCTAATATTGGACAATTATGACCCATACCGTCACTATTTGTACAGATCATGGTGTTGTTGTACAAATTAACTATGTGACAAAGGAAATTGCTCTTTTATCATTTGTGATTAGATCACCAAGATATATAAATGATGAAATGTCCTTATGATTAGTTCATCGATTGAGATGATATAAGACAGTATCAATCCACGAAGGTTTAATCATTAAAAATCCCTTGTCGTAGTATTATCGAAATTGGACATCGATAATGCGGAATAGACTAGTATTACACTTGTGCGCGTTATGGAGAATAACGACATAGTTCTCATATATTTGGGTATCGGATACTCATGCAAGTGTAATAAGAGGTTGTGTTTTACCGATGGTACAGAAAATAGCTTCGCTTTGGATAGACCCCTTCGGAATTCCATTGGTTTTAACTTGAGACTTGCACCGCTAATACATGCGTCAATCAATATACTTTGGTTTTGGTCGTCCAGGGCTTTAACCGGTTCTGTGTACGCCTCTTCTGGGTATATTGAGAATCATAGTGTATTGGGTGTGATGTCAAGATGGAAGTATCACTTCAGTTATAGTGGAGATGATGATCACGTAGGATACGGAACTTGTTCTCTTATATGCTGCAACTATCGGGATATTATGACTAGGTCATGTATATCCAATTATAGAGACTAGTTACCAGAGATCTGATATGTGATTCGTACGGGGCAGACACATTCCAGCCCCAGGCCTTGCACGTGACCATCCGATACTGGATCGACATACACAATACTATGTATATTATGCCTGATATAGATCGCTTATTCCTGTAAGCATGTTTTTGGAGAATTGGGTAGGCATGACGCCTTGCTAGAAGCCAACCTTGTCTTGTAAATCGGTAAAAACGTAGTACTAGGTACGTACGTATTTGGATAGTCCGATAACCGTATTTACTGCCAACATATCCAGGGATCGCATGGGTCGCTTCCTGAAGATTCACCGATGACGTATGACTCGCACTTTATTAATCTGGGATTAATGGATGAGAGAGAAATTAATCTGGGATTAATTACGGAGATATTTTATCTAGGATATAATATTATTTAAAAGAGAGAGAACGATTAATTTGGCATTAATCGATAAATTAATATATTCGATATATTATACAAAATTAGATTTCGACGCAGAATTAAAATCGAATTTTAATTCGGGCGAACGAGTTAATTTAGAATTAATTAGTTAGCGACGTGAATAATAATTATGCTAGGCATGATTATTTAATTAAATTAGATTTAATTACGACGCAACGAAAATTCGTTAATTCGGAATTAACGAACTCGAGCCCAAGAGTGTTTGCGGGCCCACTCACATTTCGAATCGAGTGGGGCCCATAAGTCACATCAAGCATCAAATCGCTAGTCATATCTGGCGTCAAATCATTAGTCACATCAAGTGTCAAAATCAATTGTCACTTTGAGTGATGTGATGTCTAATCACTTTGAGTGACTTGACAACTAGTCACTTAATTGATGTGAATAGTTGATGGTGGTTGTTGGGAGCTTTTAAAGCTTGTATATTGTTGACTTTTTGAAAGCTAATTTTTTGGTATATATTTTTGATTTTGGAAATCAATTAAAAATCTAACATACAACACCTTTTCTTCTCTCATTTTCTCTCCTCACTCTCACGCCCAAGGGGCCTTCATGTTCTTCCTTTTCTGTCACAAAGCCTAGAGGTTGAAGAAGAAATAGGAAATTTTATGACAAAATTTCTGAAGTGCTAGCACACTTTAGAGTCTTGCGAAGGTGATAGGGAATCACACCCGTGAGCTTGGAATCACCATTCGAAAGCTTGGAGCTTGGAGATGGCCGAAAATTTGGAAGACCAAATCAGCTTACTGCCGAGACTACCTTGGAGGGAGAAGAAGATTTTTGTTCTTCGTCGCATCGCTCAACCGTTCAATGTAAGTATTCCGCAACTTCCTTGTTGTATTCGAACATGGTTTCAATGCTTGAATCGATCATTGGGACTTAATAGAATCCCAACAATGGAATCAGAGCGAGTTAAAGCATGAAACTTGAACTTATGGTTAAAATTGGGTAAATTGATTTTGAGCATGATTTGGTTAAATTGTTTGATTAAGTATCCTTAAGTGATGGTGTATTGAAGTTTGATTGGTTCAATTTCATGAAAAGTTATTTGGAACAATTTTCCCCAAAAATCTTGGCTTGACCGAAAGGTAATGTTGCCTTACTATCTTGGTATTTTTGTTTCGTTGATCAATGAATGACTTGAAACAATTGGAACTGTTGATTTAATGTCGATTGTGGATTTAATTCGATTGAAACCGAATCGGACATAAATAACCCCAAATTGCAGAGACAAAGAAAGCATGAAATGGGTTTGATTTTTGTTAAAATGTGTTGGAGATGTTTTAATGTAAATGAGCATAATTAATTAGGCTAATTAGTGTTTTGGAAATATTGATTTGGTTGATTAATTATGGAATACACTTTAGTAAATTAAATTGTGAAATTGGAATTTTGTAATTTAATTATGTTGGGCTTAAATTGGATTTAGGATTTAAAAGTTGTTATTGGGCTTTAATGGGCTTGGTTGTACTAAGATGGGTTTAGGCTTAATTGGTTGGATCCAATTGGGCCCAAAACCGTTTCCATAAAGTCCAAATGCGACTAATTGACCTTTAATTTTAATTGGGCCTAATGGACCTAAATTGGTTTCAAGGCATATAAGGGTGATTCCTTTTATGGGCTTTAGTCTTGGGGTTTGACCCAAGTTGACCAAAATTCCATGCCTTAAGAAATTAATTGAAAGCCCATTGGACTTTAATTAAACGACATTAGATGTTAATCGGGCTTTAAGACCTGTAACGATTAGATTTGGAATCTAAGTCGCAAAGGTTCATTAATAAAGTGTGAATGTTTAATTTGGAATTAAATATTGAATTAGTATTAAATGAAAATTAAATTGGATTTAATGTTGCAGTTTAATTTAATTGAAGAATTCGTACTTTGAGTACTTTTCAGAAAACGAGTTTGACTCGCGTAAAATCAAATCGTTGTTTGAACATTAAATGGTCATTAATATTCAGATTAATTAATTGGATTAGATTGATTGATAACATGCTGTGTGAATACATGGTTGCGATGCATGAATAATGTATATCGGATGGATATTAGATGGGTGGGGCAATTTTAGAAATTATTGTAATAAATTTGGAATTTATTAATTGGACCTGCGTGTCCAGCCTATTACCTCCATACTCTTTGTAATTCTCTTCCCACCTATTCCCCTCAATGTAAATGAGGTTTCTTTAGAAGTGTTATTTAACGGGTAGAAGCAATACTTGTGCTAGCGGGAGAGAGTAAAGAGAGATATTTGATCTAGGATCAATGTGTTTAAGTATCCATCCGCATATCATTATTATTTTAATTATGCGCCTTGTTATGTGTTTAGAATGCATGTTTAAGGGTGTATGATGATGAGACATTAACAAACATAATAAAAAATGTTGCCAATTTGCACGCGAAAAACCCTCACAAAATATTAAGCGTTTTTCCATTCATTGAGTGATTCCTACTCAAGATCCAAGACTGGCATTGGTTTGTTGGCCAAAGTCAAGATCTTTGTCCATCGCGGATGTGTTTGAATCATTAAGGATTTGTTTTATATTGATGTCTTGTCCAAGTTGTGATTTGTTGGCCAAAGTCAAGATCACTTCTTGTCCATCGACATTGATTACGAAGCTTTCCAAGGTCAATAGGTTCCGCTTAACTGGGATCATTAAGTTTGTTGTGCCAAAGCCAAGGCTTAATTGATTCAAAGAAAAAGGTTAGGGAATATATTGGATATATTGGCATATATAAGATATATGTTTCGGACTTGGATGTCCACCTACTGGATCTAGGAATTGGATTGGATCCAATTGATCTTAGAGGTCTACCTAGTTAAGTATCATACAATTTGTTGGCCAAATTCAAGATTGTGTGTTATTTAACGGGATCCTAGCCCACTAGGAAATAAGGTTTCCCGAGTACTCAACAGAGGGTTAGAGGCTCGCCGAAAAAATAGTGGGAGGCAAGTATTAGATTTGCAATTTCGTTTAGATATTTGCCATACGCGCACATTTCATTTTTCTTCAAATAAATTAATATGTTAGTTGGACTAATATTTAATGTTGTTTTAATTAAACAGTTGGAATGTATTCAAACTATTTCAATTAATAGTTGATTTTATAATTGGATTATAGTAATAAATGAAATTGAATTTAATCAATTAAATTATAGTTGATTATATAGTTAGACTATATTAATCATTATAATAAATAGTACCTAAAAATCGTTGATTAAATAGTTGTACTATTAAAATCAAGATACATGAAAGATTAGTGTTTAAAAACATAATCCTAGGTGTAAATGTGTTTAAACGACTTTAATTTTCAAATTGGGAATTAAATTTCAAGATAGTCCTGGAAACTAAGAAGTTACTTTATTTGATAAAATAACATCTTGGGCCTAAGCCCGGAGTTGAGCAAAAGTATAGCATGATCTTTGGAAGATTCATGTGATGATAACTTTAGTACTTAATCCATTAATCTTGCCGCAATGACTCCTTAATTTCGTCGTCATAACTAAGGATTAGATCTTAAACCATGATGTTGAAATTGAAGGATCTTCATAGATTTATACTTAAATCTTAGAAGCATTAATTGCAATTGTTAACTCTTGGAGAGTTAATGACTATGCTCAAGGAGCCAAAGCCAAAGTTTGCAATAAGGCAAGAAGCGCAAGGCGCATCTTATTTCAACATCCCAGAAGGCCAAGGCTTGGCCAAAGGCTTCTGAGTTGTAGAACTGAACAAAGGCAAAATCATTATAATCTTCTAGGAAGATAAAAGACATATCCCGAGATTTCTGCTAAGACTGTGGTAAAATGGGTCACTGAAGCGTGACTGCCGTATGGACAAGGCAGACATGAAGGAATTGAAGATGGGCAAGGCACTGACTTCAAGTAAGTTTTTCATACTCATAGTATTAAAATTGGATTTTATATACTAAAATTGGTACATAAATATGCATTGATGTGCAGAATCTGCTGCTAATAGGATACTGACTTCAGATGAGATTAATCTGTGAATCGAAAACGGGACGAAAGTCGCTATTTTAACCGTAGATACCTAAGTTTAGGAACTACCCTTCGGGTGTGTACTTAAATTAGGAAACTATTATAATGTACCTAGTTTGACTAGAAACATTAATCTCTATATCGAGTATAACTCGTTGTGAGTGTACCTTTATATTCTAGAACACTAAAGTGTTTTATTTTATAAAGATGTATTGAGGTAAACATTTTAGATGTGAATAACAGTATTTATATTTTGAATATAAATAAATCCCAAACGTATGACATGACAAACAAGTAGCTCAAACTGATTTGATCAAATAAGACTTATTTATGGCAGTGTTGTCTGAGACATATTAAACAAGACTCGTATATCCACACTTTCGAAAAGTAGGTACTAAGACAGATTTGATTCCATTCAAATGAAGTCTACGAATCTAGTTTATTAGGCAAAGTGCCTAAAACACCTTTACTTGGTAAAAGTGTAAATGCCACCGATCTGTTAGTCCTCGTTCATAGTGACGTAAGTGGGCCCATATCTAGCTAGGATAGATGTGGATATGAATATTTCGTGACCTTTACGGATGTGGCATCGCGTTGTGGTTGTGTGTTTCTTTTGAAACACAAATCAGAAACTTTTAGAGTTTCGACATGAAGTTGATAAACAGATTGACTAAAGTATTAAAACCGTCATGGTAAGACCGAGATGAAAATACTTAAGCAATAAGTTTCTCGAATACATGAGAGAGTATAGTATTCTTTCAAAGAGGACTCCTCCTGGAACACTTCAGTTTGACTGTGGTTCCGAACGGAGAAACCGAATTTTGTTGGACATGATAAGGTTAATCATGAGTGGCTCTGAGCTATCATTTTCCTTCAAAAAGATAAGAATTTATCAGTGCAATACTTATTTTGAATAAGGTTCCATGAAAATCTATTTGACAGACTTCATATTAGATATGAACAGGAAAAAAACTGGGTTTTCTCACTCCTGAGGATTTGGGAATGCTAGGCATACGTTTGGATCATACCAAACTAGAACCCAAATCGGACAAGTGCCTAATTGTAGGTTATCATAGGGAAACCAAAGTATAGTACTTATACATCTCACAAGAGAACAATTTTATTGTTGCTCACCATGCGATTTTTGTAAGAGGAATACCGATATGCAGTGGTAAGTGGGAGGATAGTAAAACTCAATGAAAATCAGAGTAATGTTGTTCAAGGCACCAAGTCCTTAATGGAACACAAACAGTTCATCAAGGATGAAAATGTACCAGTAATCTTCGAATACACAAGAACCGCGTAGATCAGAGAGAGTCAGAAAACAACCTGGGGTATGGGTTTCTGATCTCACCTCATAAAGATGTCAATCTTATTGAGGAAGACGAACTGATTACGTATGAGGAAGTGATACAAGGTATCGACTACCTAATTATGGCAAAGTGCCATACTATCCGAAATGGATTCCATATATATGAACTATGTTTGGACACTAGTTGATGTATCGAAAGGTATTGTGCCTATTGGTACTATATGGGTCTTCAAGAAAGACATACATGGATGGCAACGTACAACGTACTAAGCTAGGCTTGTAGCGAAAATGTATCGTTATCAACATTGTGTCGATTACGAATAAACCTTTTACCTGTTGCCATTGTTAAATCCATTTGGATAATGCTTGCTGATGCTGCATGTTTCATTTATGAAATATGGCATCTGAACGTCAAAATCGCTTTCCTTAAAAGAAACCTTTTGGAGGATGTTTACTACATCCTGACAATTTTGTCGTACCAATAACTAGCAAACAAGGTTTGTAGGTTATTTAATCCATAGAGGGATTGAAGCAAGCATTGGGTTCTTGAAACCATCATTTTGATGTAATCGTAATGTTGTATGATTTGATTCAAAATAAAAATGATTCTTGTGTATATAAGGAGGTTAGTGGGAGCGCCCTGACAATGAATGCCCTAATAATGATGATATGTCATTTCTTGGAAATGATATTCCCATAAAACAATCGGTGAAAGCTTGGCTTTCATGAAAAATTCTCCGTAGAATTCTTGGGAGTAACAACCTTTATTCTAGGAATAAAGATCTACTGGGATAGATCTAAAGGTTGTTGACACTCTCTGAGAACTCGTACATTGAAAATTGTACGTGACCTGGTGTCTCATATGCTTTGAGCATATGGAGTCACAATCAAGCTAATCTAAGTAAAAGTCACTGGATTAATATTAAGAACATCCTTAAGTATCTTAGATGAACTAAGGATGCTGTCTTAAACTTTGGAGAATGAGAACTTGAAGTGACTGGGATCACTTCTTCAAGTTTCCAAACCGATAATAATGACTAAATGTCGTAATAAAGGTACTACAAAGTTTGAATAACGGAACAGTGAGCTGGAAATCTTCCATGCAAGATACTGTTACCGAATAAACAACAAAAGCGAAACATTGCTGCGACTGTCGCAGCAATAGTAGCATCTTAGATCTAAATAAATCTAATTAGATTAGATGTAGTTCTGTTAGCAACTGAGCTAGGCAACAACACAGGCTAAAGAATTAACGGTCTCATCAATGATCCAGATATATACTTTAAACTGTTTTTCATCTGATTCTTCGGATCATACATCGTGGCGATGTGATGATCGCATAAATCGCATCAGTTGATAACCTTTTAAATCTGCAGACCAAAGCTGTTTTCTCAGCAGAAGTTTGAGCGACCCGTACATAGTTCAGGTGTAATGCACCTGAGTGACTGGCTATAGGCCAAGTGTAAGATTGTTGGACAATTATGACCCCATAGTGTCACTATTTGTACAGATCATGGTGTTGTTGTACAAATTAACTATGTGACAAAGGAAATTGCTCTTTTATCATTTGTGATTAGATCACCAAGATATATAAATGATGAAAGGTCCTTGTGATTAGTTCCTAGATTGAGATGATATGACAGAGTATCAATCCACGAAGGTTTAATCATTAAAAATCCCTAGTCGTAGTATTATCGAGATTGGACATCGATAATACGGAATAGACTAGTATTACACTTATGCGTGTTATGGGAGCATAACGTCATAGTTCTCATATATTTGGGTATTGGATACTCATGCAAGTGTAATAAGAGGTTGTATTTTACCGATGGTACGGAAAACAGCTTCACTCTGGATAGGCCCCTTCGAAATTCCATTGGTAGTATAACTATGTGTCTATGGAAGTCCGAATTCAGGGTAGGTGTATTTGGTCTTAACCTGAGACTTGCACCGTTAATACTTGCGACAATCAATATACTTTGGTTTTGATCGTCCAGGGCTTTAACCGGTTCTGTGTACGCCTCTTCTGGGTATATTGAGAATCATAGTGTATTGGGTGTGATGTCAAGATGGAAGTATCACTTCAGTTATAGTGGAGATGATGATCACGTAGGATACGGAACTTGTTCTCTTATATGCTGCGGCTATCGGGATATTATGACTAGGTCATATATATCCGATTATAGAGACTAATTACCAGAGATCCGATATGTGCTTTGTACGGGGCAGACACATTTCCAGCCCCAGGCCTTGCACATGACCATTCGATACTGGATCGACATACACAATACTATATATACTACGCCTGATAAAGATCGTTTATTCCTATAAGCATGTTTCTAGAGAATTGGGTATGTATGGCGCCTTGCTAGAAGCCAACCTTGTCTTGTAAATCGGTAAAAATGTAGTACTAGGTACGTACGTATTCGGACAGTCCGATAACCGTATTTACTACCAACATATCCGGGGATCTCATGGGTCGCTTCCCGAAGATTCACCGATGACGTATGACTCGCACTTTATTAATCTAGGATTAATTGGATGAGAGAGAAAATTAATCTGGGATTAATTACGGAGATATTTTATCTAGGATAAAATATTATTTAAAAGAGAGAGAACGATTAATTTGGAATTAATCGATAAATTAATATATTCGATATATTATACGAAATTAGATTTCGACGCGTAATTAAAATCGTATTTTAATTCGGGCGAACGAGTTAATTTAGAATTAATTCGTTAGCGACGTGAATAATAATTATGCTAGGCATGATTATTTAATTAAATTAGATTTAATTACGACGCAACGGAAATTCGTTAATTCAGAATTAACGAACCCAAGCCCGAGAGTGTTTGCCGGCCCACTCATATTTCGAATCGAGTGGGGCCCACAAGTCACATCAAGCGTCAAATCGTTAGTCACATCTGGCGTCAAATCATTAGTCACATCAAGGGTCAAAATCACTTGTCACTTTGAGTGATGTGATGTCCAATCACTTTTAGTGACTTGACAACTAGTCACATGATTGATGTGAATAGTTGATGGTAGTTGTTGGGAGCTTTTAAAGCTTGTACCTTGTTGACTTTTTGAAAGCTAATTTTTTGGTATATGTTTTTGATTTTGGAAATCAATTAAAAATCTAACATACAACACCTTTTCTTCTCTTCTTTTCTCTCCCCACTCTCACGCCCAAGGGGCCTTCATCTTCTTCCTTGTCTGTCACAAAGTCGAGAAGTTGAAGAAGAAATAGGAAATTTTGCGGAAAAATTTTCGGAGTGCTAGCGCACTTTAGAGTCTTGCGAAGGTGATAGGGAATCACACCCGTGAGCTTAGAATCACCATTCGAAAGCTTAGAGATGGCCAAAAATTTGGAGGACCAAATCAGCTCACTGCCGAGACTACCTTGGAGGGAGAAGAAGATTTTTGTTCTTCGTCGCATCGCTCAACCACTCAATGTAAGTAATCCGCAACTTCCTTGTTGTATTCGCACTTGGTTTCAATGCTTGAATCGATCATTGGGACTTAATAGAAACCCAACACCTAACCCCCAAAAGCTTTTGGCTCTCTCTTCTTCTTGATCTCTCTTAGCCGTGAAACACCAAATAATAAAATACCCTCACCACCACCATAAAACACAACTAAAACAGCCCTGCCACAGAACACAATTAAAACTCAGCCCTGTATCACCGCGAAACACAACTAAAGCAGCTCCCAAACTGCCATAAATAACAGCCCTGAGAAATCCCCCAAACAACTGTAAAAAACAGTCTCTAAAACACCTTCGAACAACCCCAAAAATCGTCCCTAAAACACCCTCAAACCACCGCAAAAACTGTACCTTAAGACACCCTAAATTACCGCAAATCACAACCCCTGAAAAATCCCTCAAATTACCGCAAACTGCAGCCCTAAAATACCCCTTAAACTGTCCAAAATTAGCAGCTCAAAATAGAGAAAACAGCAGCCCAAAACAGCGAGGCGACGAAGGAAAATATTGAACCAGTGAACCGAAAAAGTTGAGGAGCATTAACCCTTCCAATGGCCACGTAACGCACTTCCAAGAACCGACTTAAAAGGTAAGACCTTAGGGCACCATTTGTTTACTTTCGTTCATCTTTTTCAGTTATTTATTATTATTTCTTCTCGTGCATCTTGTTAGATCATGTATGTTATTGTTATTGGATGAATGATTTTGTGCTATCTCTTGCGGTACATCAGATGGTAACCTAGACATAAATTCCGTAGCTGAATCCGAATGGATGGTAGTGCAGTTTGTACTTGGGATACAACTCCATGTACTGCTTGAGAAATGGCACATATTTCATTTTATCTAATCTTGTGTTCATCTATTGTTCATTATTCCGCCATTTAATTTTCGCATGCTATTTATTTATTTCATGATAATGTAATGCACATGGGCAAATCACGTTGGATTTAAGGTCCTCCGTTTAAAGGATGAAAATCCTAAGGGCTACCTTCACCACGGTGTTTTGCCGCGCCAGATGAAGTTTGTTTGCTTGAACGCGAGCTATGTTCAATCGGGCATTCGAGGTCCTATATAGATATTGGCCTTGGTCGCATCTCTTTTCTTTCATTCTTATTATTCTTCTCTTTTCTATATCGCATCACTTCACGTTTTTTTCCATGCATGATTTTTTCTTTAGTTATTTCTTTCGTGTTAGGAACTTAATTAGCTCTCTTCAATATTTATGCTTTTACAGTTATTATTTATTTATATTTCCGTATTTATCTATTTGCTATATTCATGAGATTGCGTGCTCACTTTTATTTCGTTTACTAATATGTGTTCAAACTTAGATATTGGTTAATCTTGCATGTGTATGTTGCGCAAGACATGGATATATATTATTGCATAAATCCGTTCATTTCAATTGACATTAGTAAGGGCCATTCCGAACCTAATAGTTTGAGGTCTTCCCTTACGAGGGGTGAGTGCAACCTTAAATCATTTCCCATTTCACACTGGGTGGCGACTCCTTTATTCTCCGGTTTAGTCCCCCGCAGGCTACTCCGTACTCCCGACTAGCGGACAGCATCACCAATTTCTAGGTCCTACACCTATGTCAATTACAAACTGCTTTGTAACTGCGCACTATATTGCAAATCCTAGGGTTTTGTCTAATATACATGTATCATTAAATCGGATTTAGTTTCGATCTAATTATAATTAGATATCTAATCGTAATTGGATCGAATAAGTTTATAAAAGAAAAAAGGGTGATACCATTAAATTAGTAATATTATGGAAAATAGAATTGCTCGTATTTATGAATCAGACAAAAATTCGATCCGAATTGGCACTCTGAGCACTAACATTTACATTCGCATTCCATGTTCATGCATTCAAATATTTTTTGTCATTTCTTATTGCACGCATGACATGTGATATTTTCATTTAACATGTGCATGAAACTTGGATGCCTTTACAAAAATAATTCTTCAAAAATTTGTGTTTGATTTATGACCCATATCATAATCCTTCTCTTTTGAAAGCACATTTTGGGATCCAATTATAATATTAAAATTTCTCTACCAAAATAATTTTTTTTTACAATATTTTACAAATCTATAATATTTTTATTCAATTTAATATTTTCATTCATAATAGTTTCGCATTCACATGTATTTGAGGTAGATGACATGCTAGATATGTTTTTTTTCAAGTTTTAGTTTTTCATCATTTAAGCATGTGATTTCTTTTTAATGCATTTTATTTTTTCAAAAACTGATGTATGATCATTTAATAGTGATGAATGCTCATTTTTAATCATCTTATGCTCATTCCTAAATGAATCATGTAATTAATGTAATTCATTAAATTTGTCAAGCAATTTATCATATTCCAGTGAATCATGTACATTTTCCTCATCGTTTTCCTCTAAATCATCAATAGCCATAAAAGCGAGATTTGTTCTCTCTTCAATTTCCTTCTTGATGAGCCAGTGTCACTATGGCTCCAAGTTGCATTCATTGCTTTCTTCTTGAATTTTCATTTGAATCTCCTCATTGGGCAGTCAGCAACCACATGGCCCGATTTTTTACACTCATAGCAAATAATATTGTCTTTCTTGTGCTTCCATGGCCAAGACTCTTCATTCTTCTCATCCATTAGATATTTCCCTTTAGATTTTTCAGATTTGAGGAAATTCTTGAACTTCTTGGTCAAATGTGCCAACTCATCTTCACTATTTTCTTCTTTATCACTAAAACTAGCATCATCCATTTTCTCATAAATGATGTAAGGGCTAATCTTTTCTTATTTCCCTTGGGTCCATCTTGAGCTTCATCCCATATTCCAATACTTTTCCTACTAAATCATCCAATTTTAAATTATTGATATTATTTGATTTCTTGATGGAGGAAGTGCATATCCTATATTCTTTTGGGAGTGACCGAAGAATTTTCTTCACTTGATCACTAGAGTTAATATTTTTCCCTAAAGCACTAAGTTGAGTTTGTACATCTATTACTCTTCACCACCAAGTGCTTCGACATCTTTTTGTAATATCCGCTAATGTGTGATTAAGCCCAAAAATAACTTGTGGTTATCGCAGTATAGCTGGGGTGTCGATTCCTCAGAGAGATGGTTACCAGAACTAATTTACTCAAACAAAAACGTTAACAGTAACTTAAAAAAATAAAATAATAAAATTGATAATTAAAGTAAAGATAATAAAAGAATCAGCAGAAATAAATAGCAAAGCGTCGGGAATCCCTCTTGCATCGAACTCATATATTTAGTTATTGATTCATTTTGTTACACAATTGAAGGTTTCACATCCCAAATCAACAATCGAAAGATATTCAATTTTTCACATATTCAAATTCTAAGGTAATTAATGATTAGTTTCTCTATGTTAACAGCACACAAAAGTCATCGTTACGAGTTATCTAAGACTGACAATATACCCTCAGGCAATACTACAGTAGAAGACCAACACATAAAACGACTTTTACCAGTCATAATTAAATTCGCAAACCACATATAGAAGAAGAATAACTGGATCTAAATGAGATTTGAAAAAATATAATTTCTGGATTAATAAATCGAAAGATGATAGAAAATAATAAACATCAATTTTATTAAACGATTAAAAGGTACTCGTAGGAATCAAAAACATAAATAATAAAAGCCAACACAAGATTTCATCTCTAGCTTTGCCTAGGGAATTAATTCCCCATAAAAGAAATAAAAATAGCCTGGGATTGGAGAGACATATTATTCTGAATCATCACGGCTCCGCGTCCCGGCTTCAAAGCTCTGATTTCTTCTCTTCTTGAGTACTGCTTCTCCACTTTCTACCCTCTCGACCACTGCTAATTTTTTTTTATAACTATTCGGCAACTTTTCTTTCTATCTTATACACATGCTGCTTATTTATTTGTGTTTATGTGCAGCCCATTTAAATAATACATGCTGCTTTATATAACGTACAAAATAAAAACCTAATTTCTTCTTGGACCGACGTGTATGCCATTTTTTTTTATTGCTCTGATTCATGCAGCTTTTCTTTAGTTTTTCACGCAGCCCAAGCCTTTGTTCTTTTTTATTTATTTTGTATCAAACAACAAAAGAAAGGGAGGGCCCCACGACATGCCTTATTCTTCTTTATTTTTTATTGGTTCTCACGCCACCTTTCTACTTCTCTTTTGCTTTTCTTCCAAAGTCAAAATTAAATATTGAACTTGGGCCCACATGCACTTTTTCACAATTGTTCACTCACGCCACTTTCTCTTTCCTTTTCAAATTATAATTCTTCTTTTGTAACTTGGCAACTTGAGCCCACAAGCTTAGCTTGTTTTTTGTAACACATGACTTTGGTCAACAATTGCATACTTCCTTCTCTAATTCCTACAAATAATAAATAATAAAGAGAGAAATTACTAAATTAATTTAAATAATAAATACTTTCTAAATTAATATCATGATAAATATTATATAATAAAATATAAAATATATAACTAAATACTCAACAGTAAACCCGAATAAGTGATGTTTCAAAGTACATTTTCATGCACTTATCACAACCCCCAACCAGCTTAATGCTAGTCCCTAGCATTTTAAGCGTAAAAATAAAAATTAAATAAATAAATAAAACTATCTAGGCCACTTTCCTAGGGATCACGATTATATTTAGCGTATGCAACAAGTCTTTAAACCCCTAAGTGTCCCTAGTGGACGAGTTATAGTCTCGTGAGGTCTTACAGCGATGACACCCACAAACGTCATTCAAAACACATAATCATGCAAAAATAAAAATTAAATAGTCCCAATAGTTTCACATAATTTTTGTCCACAAAGAATGCTTAGTAATGAAATTAGAGAACCTTCAAAGTACTCAATGCAACTCAAATCCAAATATTTGAATAAATCATCTAAGCCATACTCACAGTGTGTGTGTGCAAAGGTTTATTCACAGCTTTATTCCCAAGTAAGCTAACTTAATGATTTCGTTTAAAAATTGAGATCAATGGGTCAAACCAATCTAAATATCTCAGTTAAGCTCGGTAATTGCTTTTATGTGCTCAATATGGCATGATTTCTCTTTTTCCTTAGTCTCACTTTTTTTACTTCTTTTTGAATTTTTCTTTTCTTTCTCTTTTTTTTTTCCTTTTTTTTTCCCAACACATCTACCCTTTAAGGTAGCATTTCTCCTATTGGTGGTCCTAATACTCGCCCATAGGTAGCTTCACGCTTATCGGTTATAGGTGGTTTATTTTCTTTCTTCAATGATATTTCTTTTATTTTCAACCATATCATACGTCATAACATAAGCAAATCGGGATAGACATCTAAGCAAACGGTCATTCATCGACATGCAATTTCTTCAACTAGTCACCTTACTAACTACTTTGATTTTCACTGCTAAAAACCAATAATTAAGTGCTTACGAGTCTAACATAGATAAATTACTCAAAGCATCAGATAAAAGTACATTAAAAGACTTGTTGTTTCTAAGATTTTACCCTAAAATAAACAATATCATTATAGGACCTATATTTAACTATGAAGGACTAAAAGTAAAGAAAACAAACAAGCAAATTTTTTTTATTTAATTGTTTTTTAATAAAATGTATTTAAGACAGGTTTTCATGCGCATGCACACACACCCCCATACTTAAAACTTGCATTGTCCTCAACGTAAGATAAATATAAAGAAAAAGGATTGATGAACAACACTACTAGGCGCAGAGTTGATTAGGTTCCTGCTGGTGAGACTTAGTTATGTGGTTGTGTAGGTTGTGCTAACTCCTGCATAAACACTCATGCAAACAATAAAATAAAACACATAATTAGCACACAATAAAATAAAACTAAAGCAAATAAAATAAATTAAAAGATAATAAAAGAATCAGGTTTTCAGTACAATATGTCAGAAACCGAATTTAAAAACCAATTTTTCAATTTTCAGTTATAGCTGTTTCAGAGATGCCCAGTTGAGTCATTTTCCTGGGCATAGAACAGTTTTCAATTCTCAGATTTCAGATTTTCATACAGCTTCCAGATTTTCAGTACATAGCTTTCAAAAGTCAGACTTTAGTAAACAGTTTTTAGAAATTAGAGATTTAAGCGTGATTCCAGACGGATAAGTTTTATAATAGATTTTCAGAAATAGTTTTCAGAGAACAGTTTTCAGAGAACTTATTTTAGAAACAGATTTCAGGAAACAGAACATAGAAAGACAGATTTTGTAAGAAGCATCAGAGAATTACTGTTAGAAAAATTTTTCGGAAAATAGTTTCCAGAAAAGTTTTCAGAAAGCGTATTCTATAAGCATGCCATAATTAAAGTACAAAGAAGCTTATAAGTTATGCATATATATTTTAGTTAACATTTGATATTGCATACAGATGATCCTAATGCGCAATAGTATGATTGTATCTATGTGTTTATGATTGATGTATGTGTGTATCGCGTCTTTACCATGAAACGAACAGTCTATGAGATACTAATGCATAATTATAGTATTTCGTAAACATGTTTATATAGTCAAGGAAGTCAAGAGAGTCATTGGTCGAGTTATGAGACCTCACGGCCCTTGTATTTGTATTTACATGTGTATCTTTTATGTAAAAGTTAACTAATGGTGTAGTTTTATTTTGAGTTCTGGCCGGAGGCTAAGTGGTTTACTTTTGTTCATTGAGTTCAAGCCTGAGGCCTAATGAGTTGCATATTTGATGAGTTTGTTTGAGTAGGTTGTCTCATGGTGCTGGGTATAAGCCAGGTTGCATGATGTTACGAATACATCATGCCAAAATTTCGTCAGAATAAGAGGCTTATGGAGGTAAGGTTAGCCTGTCTCATGCCGGTAGCATCCTGGCCTAGGCAGGATGTTACAAAGTTGGTATCAGAGCATGGGTTAAGAGTCAGAGTCAGTAGCATGGTCTAGAAGTCAGTGACTGTAATTATGGGGATCCAGTTGTCGGAGATTGTCTTCAGTATGGTAAAGGCCACGTAGGTCTTTGTATGTATCTTCTATGATTGTTCGATATGATTTGATTCTTTTATTCAGCACTTTGTTTGCTTGAATATGAGTCCATGGGTGGCTCATTTGTTGTACATGGTTTAGCCATCTCCGTATGGGAGGAGATTAGATTAAGTTACTACTTTTACGCCCTTTTTAATCAGAGAATTAGTAAGAATGAGATAGTACCAATATAGGGCCCTTGTGAGGCCAGAGGATTTGAGATCAGAATCAGACCAGTATAGTCAGTTTAAAGTCGTAGATGAGCCATTATGGATGCTAGTTTATAGATAGTGATTAGTTAACAATTGAGAAAGAGAAGTTATATCAGTGAAGTTTAAAGTAAGATAGTTTCCGCACATTCGACCAGGTTCGGATCAGCAGCTATAGGGATGGAGAAATTTCGAGGATGAAATTTTTATAAGGAGGGGTGAATGTAACATCCCAGATTTTCGGGACTATTCTAGAAGATTTTCGGACTGACGTTTTAGTCTCGGAGCATGATGTAATGAAGAATAAGATTTCAACCGATGTCATATGGGTCGGAATAATATAAAGTGAAGAGTTGTCGCATCAGAAGACGTGTCGTCTCAAGGAATCAGTTACACGATATTTATATTACGCGTAAAGTTTACAATTTTGGTCGTGGAATTAGCAAATGAACTCCGATCAAGTTGATTCTTGAACCATCGGACTCGTTTTTTCGAGATGAATAACTTTTGCGTTGAATATATTTCGAGAATCGTGCCAGAAGGGCTTTAAAAGTGGTGATTTCTAAAAATACCCTTCATAGTGAGGGCATTTTAGTCATTTATGGATTTTAGATATTTATTATTATTATTATTCTTTTTATTAAGCAAGAAATACATAAAATAAAAAAAAAACAAGACAGAGGCGCAAAACGCGAGAGAGAAAGAGAGAGAGGAGAGAGGGGAGCTCGCCGGTGGCCTCTGGTCGGCCTCACGCCGACAGACCACCACCAACAGCTTCGTTCGGTAGCCCTGCAGCGACCAGCCACTGGCGGAGACGCTAGAAGTGCCAGAAATGGCGAGAAATGGGGGGAAAAGTGCGGAAATGGGTCATCCGATCCCGGCTCGTCGGTCCATTTCACGGCCCGAGCCACCTACCAAATCGAAGCCCTCGATGAGTACTACGATAATGCGGAATCGATTTCACCGATCAGCTGCTGGAAGCACGCGAAACGAGGAGGAAAAATGGTATATGAATATTACCTGGAATGAACAGTAGCTTCGATAAAAATTCCGTCGACACCAGCACATTCGTATGGCCATTGGGAGTCCGAATATGCCCTCGAAATTTAGATATGACTCTCCGTTAGAGTTCCGTTATTTTAAAGTTTACAGTTTTATATTCGGATGTCACTAATAGTTCCATAGTTTAGCGAATTAGCATGAAATGAATTGGATATGTTTTAATACGTTAAAACGATAAATATGGTAGAATCAGGGGAGAAACAGATTAGATTTGATCGATCCGGTGGAATTAGCGAGTTTCCGGTAAAATGGAGTTTCTCACCCGATTGGGCGTAGATGACCGTAGCCATGGTTAATATATAAATATGATATTACGAGGGTAATTAAGTAATTCTGGATAAGTTTGGAGGGTTCGAGACCCTTCCGTAGCGTTTGCGGAAACCTTTCCGCAAGTTTTGCCGAAACCTTTCTGTAAGTTTTGCCGCAAACACTTAAAATGAGAATCTGAGCTATCTAGCTAGTTTAGAATGGTATATAAGCATATATCTGAGTAAGAAAATTTGAACCGTAGTATCAGAAAGGTTTCTTGTATTCCGGAAAGGTCCGAAAGTTTTTATAGATGAGTTGAAAGTTACGTAAATAGCGGTTCTGATCTTGTGTTATTAATTGTTTGACAGATCGGACCAATATTACGAGCGTTCGCCTAGCCAGATAAGTAACTCATGCTGCGAATACTTAAGAAATTTAAAGTTGCTCGAAATTAGTAATATAATAAAGTTATATATATTTAAATGCATGAAACCTGTAAGTATATATAAAGATGAATTTAGAAGAATGAAGCAGGTGTATTTATATACACATATAGTTAAGAACAAGCAATTCTAAGTAGATGTATGAGCAAAAGATAAGCATGAGTATATAGAAGTAAAAAGATACATATGTCGTTATAAATCAGTATATATATATATATAGATAGATAGATAGAGCATATGAATGATGTCATGTTTATGATTATAATTAAATGAGAATTGGGTTTGGGGGTTGTAGAAACTACACCCTAGGAAATGAGATTAAAGTTTAAAGAATGACAAATGTAAGAAAGTAATTGTATGTGTTCAGTGTATAAAGGATACAAAAATAAGAACACAAGTACATACACAGATAAACATAAGCATATATTTAGTATGTGAGTATATGGTTTACAAGTATTTTTAATATATGTTAATTTAAGTATGTCTGAGTGTGAGCAGAGCATAGTGATGATATCACAATCATATAGAACATAAGGTAAGTTGCATGAAGTAATAAGTAAGCTTGCATATAGTAAGTGTGTGTGTGTGTGTACTTGTTTTGAGAATAAATTCAGTATGCCAATGGGGATTAATATAATCTTGGTAACAGGTGAGTAATGAGTTTAAGTATGATAGATAAGTATACGAAATGTAAGGATAGGTTTTGTGTATGCTTAGAGAATTACATGTATATGAATAAACTCAGTGTGTTATAGATATACATGACCTGATGTATGTACATGTATGACATTATAAGAAATCATGGCTAGAGTATAAAGGAGCATGAGAAATACATATATGCATATGCATGTGTGTGTGAGTTAAGATTTTCAGCAGTCAAGCAAAAGATAAGAATATTTTCAAAGATTTTCAATGTTTCAAAGAAAAGTTCAAATGTTTTGAATGATACTATATTTCAGAAAAAATGTTTTCTTTCAGTTTTGAGATACTGTATATGGTTTTATGTTTTCGGGATCTGAGGTAAAACCTCACCCAGTATGTAACTCGAGATAAAGTTGGAATTGACGGATACAAAGAACATGTGCACATATAGGGCCATGATGGCGGCTTAGCTAGTTTCCTGGGTGTAGAGCTCTACGTTGCTAGTTGAGCTGTTGTCCTAGACGTAGGGCACCACCAGCCATAGAGATGCCGCAGTTGAGCTGTTGTCTTGGGCATCGAGTATTATCAGTTTTCAGATTTCAAGTTTTCAGTTCAAGATTTCAGAAACCGAATTTAAAAACTAGTTTTTCAGTTTTCAGTTATAGCTGTTTCAGAGATGCCCAGTTGAGTCATTTTCCTGGGCATAGAACAATTTTCAATTCTCAGATTTCAGATTTTCATACAGCTTCCAGATTTTCAGTACATAGCTTTCAAAAGTCAGACTTTAGTAAACAGTTTTCAGAAACCAGAGATTTAAGCTTGATTCCTGACAGATAAGTTTTATAATAGATTTTCAGAAAGAGTTTTCAAAGAACAGTTTCAGAGAATAGATTTTAGAAACAGATTTCAGGAAACAGAACTTAGAAAGACAGATTTTGTAATCATAGGGACCTCTCTTCATTTATATATCTATGGTGATCTAATCACAAACGATGAGAGTGCAATTTCCTTATCACATAGTTAATTTGCTACAACAACACAATGATCTGTGCAAACAGTGACGCTATGGGTCATAT
Organism: Zanthoxylum bungeanum; assembly: GCA_019454045.1. NCBI lineage: Eukaryota > Viridiplantae > Streptophyta > Magnoliopsida > Sapindales > Rutaceae > Zanthoxylum > Zanthoxylum bungeanum. Next base: position 73,902 of record SKCR01032226.1, on the reverse strand, counting down.
TATCCAACAAGCCTGTCTCCTGCCGGTAGCATTCTGGCCTAGGCGGGATGTTACAAATGAATGCCAACAAAACCATCAAAGATGCCTATGAAAATTGGGTTCGGGCAAATGACTAGGCTCGTTGTTATTTACTTGCCTCCTTATCCGACATGTTTAAAACAATATTTGAAAAGACAGAGACTGTTTATGAGATAATGAAGTCTCCACAAGGCATGTTTGGTAGATCTTTTGGTCAAGCCAAATGTGAAACAGTCAGGAAAGTCACGAACTGCAAAATGGAAGCTGGAACACATGTTCGTGAACATGTGCTAATGATGATTAGTATGATTCATGAAGCTGAAATCAATGAGGCAACTATAGATGAAGGCAAACAAGTGGACTTGATTTTATAAAGTCTTAGCCCATAATTTCTTCAGTTTAAAAGAAATTACTTTATGAGTAAATTGAGTTATAATTTGACTCAATTACTTAACGAACTCATAACTTTTGAGTCTTTTTTTTTTGGAAAACAAGGTAAAAGAAAATGTTATAGAACCTTCTCCCTCTAGCTTTTCTTTAAAGAAGAGGAATGAAAATAATGAGAAAGCTAACTGTTCAGGAGCTGAGGACACAGTAGGAAACAATAGTAAAAGAAACAAGCCAAACAACAATCAAGGTAAATCTGATTTATTCGTTACTGAATCTTGTTTAGTTGAAAATGATTTATCACCCTAGATAATTGATTCAGGGGCGACTAATCATATTTGTTGTTTCTTACAGAAGCTTGATTCTTACACGAGACTTGCTGATGGGGACTTTACTTTGAGAGTTGGGAATGACACTTTAGTTTCAGTATCAATAGCTGGACAAATAAAAATTTATGTTGAGAACAATAAATTTTTATTTTTGAATAATATTTATTTCGTACTTGGTTTACTAGAAACCTCATTTCAGTTTCTAGACTTTATGAACAATCTTATTTAGTTTCTTTTGATAATAAATCAGTTGTTATTTCAAGAAATGGTTTGAATATTTGTTCTGGTTTTACTGAAAATTGACTCTATGCGATAAGGCCCAATGTTAATTCGCTATTGAATGCTGAAAAGTTTAAATTAGAATTGCCCAAAAAAAGAAATAAAATATTTCGTACACTAATAACATGTATCTATGACACCTAAGACTTGGTCATATAAATCTTGATAGGATAAATAGGAATGTAAAGGATGATCCTTTAAGAGAACTAAATGTTAGTACTCTAATAGTCTGTGAGTCGTGTCTTGAAGGTAAGATGACAAAGAGGCCTTTCTCTTCAAAAGACGATAGGGCCTAAGAATAACTGAATCTCATACATTCAGATGTTTGCGGACCGATGTCTACACAAGCAAGATATGGGCATGAGTATTTTTTTACTTTTGTTGATGATTACTCAAGATATGGTTATGTTTACCAAATGTGACATAAATATGAAACTTTTGGAAAGTTTATAGAATTCCAATTCGAAATAGAAAAATAATTAGGTAAATCAATCAAGTGCCTTCGATCAGATCGAGGAGGTGAATATCTTGATAATGAATTCAAAGATCACATATTAGAGTGTGAGATTTTATCCCAATTAACTACATCTGGTACACCTCAGTAAAATATTGTAGCTGAAAGGAGGAATCGAACTTTACTCGACATGATTCATTCTATCTTGAGTTATTCTTCAGTCCCAAAATCATTTTGGGGGTATGCTATATAAAAAACAACTACATTTTGAATGTAGTTCAATCTAAGTTAGTACCTAGAACACCCTTAGAGTTATGTAGTGGCCACAAACCTAGTTTGAATCACTTTCGTATATGGGGGTGCCCATCATATGTGCTCATGGGTAAGACAGCAAAGTTAGAAATACGTTCTGAGTTTTTTTCTTTGTTGGATATGCAGAAGCCACAATGGGATGTGTGTTTTATAATCCTCAAGATAATAAGATATTTGTGTCCACAAATGCCACGTTTCTTGAGAATAATTATATGAGAGACTTCAAACCTCAAATCAAGATAGTCTTAGAGGAATTAAAAAATGATGAGATTAGTCAACGACCTATCAGGATTGTTGCTCCACAAAGCGAGAAGACAACGTCTTCGAGTCAGAATATCTTACCACCTCATCATAGTGGGAGGATAGTACGACTGCCTTCTAGATATAGACAAGAAGATGAAACACAAGTTGCTATCACTGATGATGGAAAAGATGACCCATTGAAATATAGATGTAAAATGGAAAATCATGACAAAGAGAAATGGCTTGAGGCTATGAACTGAAGGAGTAATTCTTATAGGGTGCAAATGAATCTACAAAAGAAATAGATGAGTGGACGGTAATATAGAGACATTCAAAGCAAGGATAGTGGCAAAGGGTTATACCCCGAAAGAATGAGTTGACTATGAGGAAATTTTTCACCAGTAGGATACTGAAGTCCATTCGAATCTTACTTTCCTTTACTGCTCATTATGATTATGAAATTTGGCAGATGGATGTCAAAACATCCTTTTTGAATGGTTATCTTGAAGAGACCATCCATATGGAGCAACCAGAAGGTTTTATAAGAAAGGACGAAAAGTAAAAGGTTTGCAAGTTACAAATGTCTATCTATAGACTTAAGAAAATGTCCAGATCTTGGAACATGAGATTTGATAAGACGATCAAATCTTATGGCTTTATCCAAAATCTTGATGAATCTTGTGTTTATAAATTCATCAAGGACAAACGAGTGGTCTTTCTAATACTTTATGTTGATGATATTCTACTTATTGGGAATAATGTAGAACTATTATCATACGTAAATACTTGGTTGGCTGAACAATTCCAAATGAAAGATTTGAGAGAAGCATGTTATATTCTTAGGATCCGTCTTATTAGAGATCGCAAGAAAAAACTACTAGCCATGTCTCATGCACTATATATTGACAAGATGCTGGTTAGATATTCAATGTAAAACTCCAAGAAAGGTAATTTACCTTCCCGTCATGGAGTTTTTCTTTCTAAGAGGTAGTGTCCTTCGACACCCCAAGAGGAAGAAGATATAAGATGGATTCCATATGCATAATAGTGGGGAGCTTGATGTATGCTATATTATGCACAAGACCTAACATATGATATGCAGTGGGAATAGTTAGTCGTTTTCAGTCAAATCTAGGATTATATCATTGGGTAGCAGTTAAACATATTCTCAAGTATCTCTGGAGAACGAGGAATTATATGCCTGTTTATTCTGAAAGGGACTTGATTCCGATTGGATATACTGATTATGATTTTCAATTAGATATAGATGATCGAAATTCGATATCTAGATCAGTATTTACTCTTAGTGGGGGAGCTATAGTTTAGAGAACCATCAAACAATCATGTGTTGCTGATTCAACTATGGAAGTCGAATATGTGGCAGCTTATGAAGCTGCCAAATAAGTGGGTTGGCTCCGAAAATTTTTACTGATCTCGAAGTAGCTCTAGATATGAACAAGTCATTGCCACTTTATTGTGGTATTAGTGGTGCAGTGGCTAATTCCAAAGAACCAATAAGCCACAAGAGATCAAAACATATTGAGAGGAAATATCATGTGATTGGAGACATTATGCAATGCAGAGACGTTACTATTTTGAAGATTCCATCTGTAGAGAATCTAGCTGATTCTTTTACCAAGACATTGCCTGCAAAGAGTTTTTAGGGGCATCTAAAAGGATTGGGGATTAGAGAGATGTCTCATTTGCTTTAGGGCAAGTGGGAGTTTGTTAGGATTTTTATGCCCGACAAGTAAAAGTGTTCGAAACATAATTGATTAATAAATTTATGATTCGATTTTATTCCATCCATGTATTTTGATTTGCATTATAAAATTCATGAAAATTCAGTGATTATTTATGTAGCTTTAAATTAAATATATATGTCTATGTAAAATATTACATACATATATGCATGGATAAAATTTAAAGAGTTATAATCAAAATTTATCTATGATTATGATTTGAAGTTGGGAATATTCAAATCCGAAGTCATAAATACAGTTCATTCCATTATGAATTGTATAGTTCTATCCAAATTATATTATGTAGAGACATAAAAATGAATGTATTTTTTATAATAAATTATATTGGAAAAGGCTAGATAAAATCAAAAAGTTCTAATAATTTTTGTTAAATAAAGAACATCGATTTTATCATAATGATAGTAATATACGTGATGATATTAATTCATTGTATTTAGCATATTCCTATATCATATTAATTTATTCTTTAATTTACTCGATATGGTTTTGTATTTATTACATTTCGTAAACCTTGTATTTTTGGAATGAGTTAAATGAATAGCTGGGAATGCTAACCTAATACAATGAAATCCGTTCATAAGATTCCATTGTTTGTTAGTTCAGGACCTGAACGATTAGTGCGTAAATTCATAAAAGTTATGAATTAGTTGTTCACTTGAGAACTAATGGAAGTCAATGATAAAGATGTAATTGGAGAGGTTAACAGATTTTATATCTAACTCCTTTACGAATCTCTCATGGAGGATCATTGCATAGGTTATGGCTATATCAATGGATAAATACTTTGAGTAATTAATTATATAATTCTGAGAGTGCAATTCTGAGTATTTTGTGAAGTTACTCCAAAATTAATAATATCATTTGATTAATAAAAGAGTTTATAATTAATCAATGGAATTATTGAAGCGTACAATTATAGGTCTATCGATCCTCTCGTCGTCTTCTATCACTGTTTGGATGATAATAATTGTGAAGAAACATAGTTGTGCATTATTTAAAATAATTATGAATTATTTTACATTCTAATTATTCCATATAACTCTTATTTGGAAATTATGACAAAAGTTATCCTAATATATTTATCAATAGATAACATATCTATTATTATGAAAATTAATATTTATTTAATTTGATTAATTAAATTTTAATTTAATGATATAATATTTTGAAATGTTGAAAACTTTGAAAATTATTTTTTAATGAATTATCTTTGATAATTTATAAGATACATATTAAAGGATTTTATTTTGATTTTTTAAAAATCAAAATTGATAACATCCTTTCTAGATTTGCTTGACATTGTTTTGATAAAAAGAAAATAAAAAACGTGGGCAAGGATTAGAATTTGATTTGATGAATAATCATCCATATGATATAAAATAGCACCCAAACGTGAGTTGTGTAGAGATTGAGAGTTTTGATCAAAATAAAAAAGAAACAGCAAAAACGTGAGTGCGCTGTGTGAGAGAAAAAGAAAAAGGAAAGTGTTTTCTTTGTTTCGTTTTTGAGAAAACTAAAAAGAAAATAGCACCAATGATTCATCTCATGTGCTGAATACACGAATCTTTCACAAAATTAAAGTGTTTTTCGAAATTATTTTCACGCCCACACGTGCCGTTGGAGGTGAGGAGATCAGTCGAGGAAGATCGTGGTTCATAGAATCGTGATTTATAGAGATCCAGATATACATGTATATTTCCGACTTAAGTTCTAAATTTTATGTTATTAATGTACAAGAAAATACGGATCCGGTTTTTATTGTTCATAATTTTTTTTTCCTGTTATTGAATTGATTTCCGATGCGCATAAACTCTGAAAACCAACAAACACTTCTAGTATTACATCATAAAATTCCTATTACAGATATTCGGTTACTGTGTTCTTACAAGGACTTGAACAATTAGTAAAAACACAACAAAAAATGAAAGTAGTAAGGAAATACAGAATCAGCCTTAATCGCACAGCCCCTAAAATAATGCTTCAGACCCTGATGAGTTGATTATCCTGATGAACAGAGCGGACCCTGATGAGCAGAGCAGAGCAGATGAGCAGAACAGACTCTGATGAGCAGAGCAGACCCTGATGAGCAGAGCAGACCCAGACGAGCAGACCCTCAAATCAGCCTCTGACGATCCAGTAGCCAAATTAGAACCAATCTAGCAAACGAAGTCATACCCAAAGCTTAAGTATTCTGAGGCTTGTTGATATGACAACAATCTCCTTAAAACAAATTCGTCCCCTACCGAATGGTTTAGTAGAACATGAGATGTTTGTTTTCTAGGATGCAACCGAAATAGATGAGATTGGGCACCACCAAAATCATATTCAACGATTCACGAAGTGTTTGAACTCTCCCAAAAAAACAAAGAAAAATCGGGAAAAATAATAATTTTTTAACGAAAGCCACTGAATTTTTCTTTTGTTTTGTGTGTATCAAAATGAAAAACACTGCCTTTTATTGAAAAAAATAAATATGCCAATTAAATCTCATTAGTAGGAGGCCTTACATTTGAAGTAACCACCAAGTTAATTAATAGAATTAATTTAACTGTTATGGAACTTCAAAAGGTTTGGAAAAATAAAGAGATTTTCAAAAATTGGCTGGGCCGGGCCCGACCAATTTGGTCTGGCATTCGTGTACGTAGGATGCGCGGGTGCACACGAGTCAGGCCTGATCGGATTTTGATTTGCACCACCCTGCGCGCGCGCATAGAGATAGCCTATATCCTTATAACACTTACCCATCTACATATGAGCAATCATATATAAACACAATTTTCCTTTATTAACCTTCTCATGTGGGACAAGCTTATTTCTCCTTATTTTCCAACACCAATGGGTGAACTTTGAGCAATAATTTCTCATTCATCCAAGCACCATTTTAAGCATATGAATATACCATTCCAAACTACTCACGGAGGAGTATCTGAATCACTCAAAAACAACCACTAACACGAAGAGGACCATGCTTAAAATTGTACCTCAAAATGCTTACTAGGAGCATTTTTTCCAACATTCTCCCACATGAGTGAAATTGGTGAAAAAATGTCAAATAAAATTATTTTATAAAAATATTTTATTTTGATCTTGAAGAGTTCAATGGTTCAACACCTGCATAGGATAAGTTGGCCACAGTCGTTGAACCTTCCCTTGTGAAAATATATCTTATTTACTGGCTGACAGTGGACATGATGTCATTGAACTGTACTGTCGTTCATGTAAAATAAAAACATATATCACACAGATATTTTACCTAACACATCTGATTTCTCATTATTATGTTCATTTTGGCCATGAACATCTACCTGATTCTGCAAGAGTTTCTAAGAATTGAGCCCCGTACAATTTCCTTTGAAGCGGCCCCACTTCTCTCTCACATAGGTGGTTTCTTATTTAAGAGTATCTCGTAATATTCTGCTCGGATTCCCGACGTATAAAAATCATTAAAAGCCTTTGATTAACCTCTATCCATACGAGCATCACTGTTTCATTTCACCATAGGAATGGACTAGATGGTAACCCCCACAGTGAACCAATTATGTCTTTTACGAGTAGGTTGTCCCATTGAACCTAGATCTTAGGATCTCCAATCAACAAGGTTGGGTTTTCCTTCGTAATAAAAATTTATCTAATGGGCTTTAATCTCATTCTCATCGATGATTTTACAACTAACTCTCTGTTTAGCCATTTGGTTAGCGGATCCGCAATGTTATCCTTTGACTTTATATAGTCAATCGAAATAACTCCAGTAGAGAGTCATTATCTAACTGTATTGTGTCTATGATGAATATGTCTAGACTTACCATTATATATATTGTTATGTGCCATTCCAATTGCAGATTGACTATCGTAATAAATGCAAATTGCTGGCACTGGCATAGGCCAACTTAGAATTCTGCTTCTTCAACACACTAATCTAATGCAATGAATTATGATTCCATTGTAGATCTGGCTATCACAGTCTGTTTGGAGGATTTCTATGATATAGCTGCACCTGCTAGTGTAAACACATAGCCACTGGTAGACTTTAAGTCTTTCATATCAGATATCCAGTTTGCATCACTGTATCCTTCGATTACGGCTGGATATCTATGATAGTGCAACCCATAATTACGAGTAAAATGTAAATACCTGAGTATTCTTACTATTTCTTTCCAGTGATCAACCCCTGGATTACTCGTATATCTGCTGAGCTTGTTTACTATACAGGCTATATCAGGCCTTGTACAACTTGATAAATACATCAGACTCCCAATCACTCTAGAGTATTCTACTTGAGATATACCCTCTCCCATATTCTTTGGTAGATGTAGACTCACATCTGAAGGAGTTCTAGACACAGTAGAATCATCATTGTTGAATTTACCAAGAATTTTATCCACATAGTGCGACTGATCAAGAATAAGTCCATCTGGACTTCTCTAGATCTTTATTCCCAGAATGACATCTGCTAGACCCATGTCTTTCATGTCAAACTAGATTTAAACATATTCTTGGTGGATTTCATTATTTTAACATTACTCCCAACAATCAATAGGTCATCAACGTAGAGACATAAAATGACATAGCCAACTTTTGTCTCTCTTACATAGATACATTTATCACATTCATTGATTTTGAAACCATTTGCCAACATGGTGTCATCAAACTTTTTATGCCACTGTTTCGGAACTTGTTTCAATCCATACAAGGATTTTACTAACTTGCAGACTTTCTTTTCTTGTCCTGGAGCTATAAAGCCTTCAGGTTGTTCCATGTAGATTTCTTCATCTAAATCTCTATTTAGAAAGGCTGTTTTCACATCCATTTGATGTACCTCAAGATTGCACAAAGTTACAATCGCTACTATCATCCTTATGGAATTCATCCTCGTTACAGGAGAGTGAGTGTCAAAGTAATCAAGACCTTTACGTTGTCTGTAGCCTTTAATTACAAGTCTTGCTTTGTACTTGTCAATTGATCCATCTGCCTTCACTTTCTTTTTGAAAATCCACTTAGACCCTAAAGGTTTACACCCTGGAGGAAGATCCACTAACTCCCAGTTGTGATTTTGTAAGATGGATTCAATTTCACTATTGATGGTATCTTTCCACAAAGCACCCTCAGCTGACCTTGCAGCTTCGTTATAGCTTTGAGGATCATTTTCTAGCAAAAATGTCAGAAAATATGGACCAAATGATTTTTCCGTTCTAGCTCTTTTGCTACGTCTTGGTTCAAGTTCAACATCTTGTTGATCCTCTGGAAAATTTATATGTTCTTGGTCCTGACTATCTTCAATGATAACCTCTTGTGCCCGTTTGTGCATATTTGAATTTGAATTAGTTTTACAAGGAAAAATGTATTCGAAAAAGGATGCATTCCTCAACTCCATTATCGTATTCTTGTGAATATCTGATATATTAGACTCATGTACAAGAAATCGATAAGCATTAATGTTATGTGCATATCCTATGAAAATACAATCAACAGTTTTTGGTCTTATCTTCACCGTCTTAGGTGGAGGAATGACTACTTTGGCAAGACACCCCCACACTCGTAGAAATTTATAGGAAGGTACTCTTCATTTCCACATTTCATAAGGAGTTTTCCCTACTTCTTTTTGTGGTACCTTATTTAAAATGTAGTTAGCTGATAAAACAGCTTCTCCCCACATATTCTGAGGTAATCCAGAGCTAATTAACATTGCATTCATCATTTCTTTCAAGGTACGATTCTTCCGTTCTGCAATCCCATTGGATTGAGGTGAATAAGGAGCTGTGGTTTGATGTATGATTTCATTTTGCTCACAAAGTGATTCAAAAGGAAAAATATACTCACCACCACGATCACTTTTTAACTCCTTAATTCTTTTATTCAGTTGGTTCTCAACTTCATTCTTATAGAGAACAAATTTCTCTATAGCTTCGTCTTTATTTTTCATCAAATACACATAGCAAAATCTTATGCAATCATCAATAAAGGTAATAATTTTTTTTTTACCGCCTCTTAATTGTATTGAATTAAAATCACATACATCGGTATGAATTAGATCAAAAGGTTCAGAGTTTCTTTCAATACTGTGAAACGATGATCTAGTTAGTTTTGCCTAAACACAAATACACTTATGTTTGTTATCAATTTTAAAACTGGGAATGTGATTCATGTTAATTAATTTCCGCAATGAATTAAAATTAACATGTCATAATCTACCATGTCATAGATCAGAGTACTCAATAATATAAGCAGAAGAACTAGCTTTATTGATATTATTTGGTTTAACAACCATTACATTGAGCTTAAAGAGCCCATCAGTTACATACCATTTTCCCACATACATTCCATTTTTTTGTCAAAACTACTTTATCAGACTCAAACACCATCCGGAATCTGTGCTTGTTCAGAAGTGATCCAGACACAAAATTCTTTCGTATTTCTGGTACATACAGAACGTTGTTTAAAGTCAACTCTTTTCTAGAGGTCATCCTCATAATCACCTTGCCTTGACCTTCAATCTCAGATGTTGTTGAATTTCCCATTTATATTTTTTCCCCATTACCAGCAGGTTCGAATAAAGAAAACATACTTTTATCTAAGCACACATGTCGAGTGGCACCAATGTCAATCCACCACTTTCTTGGGTTTGAACCCACCATATTCACCTCAGAAACCACAGCTGAAAGGTTAATGTCTGAAATATTACCTTGGAGGTTCCTGGACCGCTGGATCACGCTAGTCATCCCGATGAGGGTTCGGTGGCCTTACTCCCGGCTTTCTTCGAGTGCGGACTCCGGCTGCCGTTTCAGCGTTACTTTGCCTGGATGCTGGCTGAGATGGAGATTGCCCATTGCCAATTAAGTTTGAACAGCTGGAGGATCCTGGCTGGGCTGCATGTAATTTGGCATCAGGCGGGATTTGGCGAGCCTTGTCTTGAGGAGGTGAAAATGTTGTATCGGTTGAAGGCCAACCCAAGGTCGCACCATGGTTGGTATTCTCTTTCTTCTTATGCCGACTCCTCAAACATTGTTTGTAAACTTCCCGAATCCAACAAGAATTTCAAGGATTTATGGTTCTGGGTAACAGGAGATTGGGGGCGGGTTTTGAGATCTTTTGAATAGGAGATCTCGGTCCCGGATATCTTCAAGGCGGGAGGTTAGGAACTTACCCCTTAGTCTTCCTACTCTTCTATATTCCTTTTATGGTAGGATTCTGACTCTTTTGCTACTTCTCAGCTTGTTGGAAGGATGCTCCCAAGGTCTCCCATCAGGTCCGGGCACGGGTCCGCTGGGCTCGGCGGTATGCCGATCATTGGAGGGAGTTAGTTAGTGATGCGATTTTTGTTGAGTCCGGCCTCATTCCGGTCGCTCCTCTAAAGGATCCGTGGAGGATTGGTAGGCCTTATTAACCTTCTAACCTATCCTCTTGCTTATTTTGGTGTGACGATGGCTTTTGAATTTGTTTAGATCCCGGACTGACCATCCTTTTTTTTTTTAATTTTTTGTAGGAATGTCGAAGAGGCCGAAATACCTTGAGCAACTGGGCAGCGCAACAAAGAAATCCGGCCACGGTGGGGTCGGGTCCTCTCGAAAATGGCCTGAAACTTCCGAGACCAGGAAAGTGACTGAAGAGTCGACCCCGCCGCCTATCCAAGGATTAATTTCACCTTCCCGAATGTCTCCCACGGTGGTTACCCGGCCTGAAAGTTCCTCAAAGTCTTCCAGGAAAATGAGACGTCTGATTGGGGCAGAGGAAACCGAGCTGGTTCGGGAGATAGAGGAGGAACGGACTTTGAGTGAAAGCCAGCCAGCTCGGAAAGAGAGAAAAACGCCGGAGGGCCTTTCTAAAAAACAGAAAGGTGTTCTGATCCTCGGCGTGGAAGATCTTGGCAAGGGCATCAAGGAGGCCACCTCTCATCTGGTGCCGGCCATGAATGAGCTGGCCGAGGCGGTTCCTCCGGAGAAGATTTCGAGGTATGAAGATCTTTCTCCCGAGGGCGTGGTGACACAGCTGTGCTCCCGGATGGCCGAGGTAGTTCTTCCATTCTTATGCTCGTTATAAATTCATAACTCGTTCTACATTCTGATTTTCTCATTTCTCCTCGGCAGGCGAACTATCTTACGGCCAAGAATAAGGATCTCTTTTTGAGCCTTCTGTCTGATGGCGGTCGGACCCAAAGGCTTCAGAATCGTCTCTCTGAAGTGGAGGCCAAGATGGCTAGTGCGGAGGAGGTAGTGAAAAATCACGAGCTGGCCGCAGATGAGACTTTTAACATGAACAAGGCTATTAGGGCCGCTGCTTCTTTGGAGAGGAAAAATGCCGAGGCGGACAAGGGGGATTGGGAAACTGCCTGGGGCGAGATCAAGATTCTGAAGGTGGAGGTGTGTAGTGTCGAATCCAAGCTTCGGGCCAAAGATGAAGAATTGGCACGAGTCCGTGACGAGCTTAGGAGAAAGGAAGCTGAATTGGAGGTCGAGAGGGATGCAATCCATCTTGAGGGGGTCGGGGATTGTGCAGAAATTATCTCGCTGGTACTGCCCGACCTGGATATGGGGCCCATCCATGCGGCCATTCGCTTCTGTAAGGGGGAAATCTCACAGGAGGAGTTTCAGAAATGGCTTCCCTCTTCTCCCGAGGAAATAATGGATCCTCACATGATCTTGATCACCCCGGTACTCCCTGCTCCTGTCGAGGACCGTCCTAAGGTTCTTACTCCTGAAGAAACTCGTCCTGAGGCTTCTGCTCTGGTCCCCGAAGCCATAGTTACCACTGCCTCCCAGGTCATTGATGCGGAAGCCTCCGTCCCTCTCTCTGAGGCCGAGCCCAGTCACCTGCCACCCGAGCTTGTTGAGGAAGAATTAACTGCCCCTGTGCGGGCTGATTGATGAGGGTAACCCGAACGGGGCCCTGTGTATACTTAAAGACATTTTGTACTTTGCCTGTAATAACTTTTTTATAATCATATTTAAATGAATATTTTGTGTCTCTGTTCCTCTCATTTTTTATCTTTCTTAATTTATTTTGATCTCTATTCCGCATATGATCATTCGAGGCCCGCCCATGAGAGGATAACCTGATTCCGAGCTGGGAGACATGTCCCTAGTCCGGAGAGTCAGACTCGGTGGGACGTAACCCGACCCCGAGCTGAGATGAAACACTGCCCTAGGGGAGTGTTGCACTCTTAGTCCAATCAAGCAGACTTGGTGGGACGTGGCCCGACCCCGAGCTGAGAGACATGGCCATGGGGGAATGTTACGTTCCCAGTCCAAAGAGGCCGACTCGGTGGGGCGTAACCCGACCCCGAGCTGAAATAATCATCGACCTCAGCGGTACAAGAGAAGACTTGAGCCGGATAGTTAAGTGGCCTCGGCGAAATGAAATCTAGCCCCGAGCTGAATAATCAAGTGGCATCGGCAGAACGAATCCAGCCCCGAGCCGAATAACCAAGTGGCCTTGGTGGAACGAAATCCAGCCCCGAGCCGAGTGACCAAGTGGCCTCGACGGAACGAAATCCAGCCCCGAGCCTAATAATCAAGTGGCCTCGGCGGAACGAATACAGCCCCGAGCCGAATAACCAAGTGGCCTCGGCGGAACGAATTCAGCCCCGAGCCGAATAACCAAGTGGCCTCGACGGAACGAAATCCAGCCCCGAGCCGAGTGACCAAGTGGCCTCGGCGGAACGAAATCCAGCCCCGAGCTGATTAATCAAGTGGCTTCGGCGGAACGAATCCATCCCCGAGCTAAACAACTCAATGGCCTCGGCGGAACGAAATCCAGCCCCGAGCTGATTAATCAAGTGGCTTCGGCGGAACGAATCCATCCCCGAGCTAAACAACTCAATGGCCTCGGCGGAACGAAATCCAGCCCCGAGCCAAATAATTCTTGGGAATTGTTCAGAAGGGAAGTGAATAAACCTTTTGAAGCCCTACCGGATCTGGCATGGGCGTCCCCTTACCAGACCAGCGAAAAAAAAACAAAAATTCTGGAAAAAAAAAGGCGGGGGGACTTAGCACTTATCCCAAGGTAAAATGTTAAAATGTAAACAACAACACGGATGTCTCAAAACAGTGTCCTGTCCGAGGCCTCCAAAACACAATTCTGAACCTTTCAATTCAGAGTCCCGACGAACCAGGATTTGGATCAGAGAGCGTTTTGAATGGTAAGGGCACATCCTCCGTACTTCAGGTCTCGATGGAGCCTGTGTACTGTTTGAGGGCTCGTCCTTACAACGCTGGAGCAAGCATACGCTACGAGGGCATAATCCATCCTCGTGCTATACTTCTCTTGGATCCAAGTGATCAAATTGGGTTCAAAGAGTGTCTGAATCATTAGGGGATATTCCTCCTTATGCTCGGTAACACTGGAGCAAGCAAACGCCACAAGGGTATCATCCATCCCCGTGCTATACTTCTCACAGATCCAAATGATCGAATAGGTGAGGATCAGAGAGTGCCCGAAGCATTAAGGGCATATTCCTCCTTATGCTCGGTAACACTGGAGCAAGTAAACGCCACGAGGGTATCATCCCTCCCCGTGCTATGCTTCTCACAGATCCAAATGATCGAATAAGTGAGGATCAGAGAGTGCCCGAAGCATTAAGGGCATATTCCTTCTTATACTCGATAACACTGGAGTAAGCAAACGCCACATGGGTATCATCCCTCCTCGTGCTATGCTTCTCACAGATCCAAATGATCGAATAGGTGAGGATTAGAGAGTGCCCGAAGCATTAAGGGCATATTCCTCCTTATGCTCGGTAACACTGGAGTAAGTAAACGCCACATGGGTATCATCCTTCCCCGTGCTATGCTTCTCACGGATCCGTTGGGCAGGCTGGGTGAACGGGGACATATTCTCGTAGTCGTATTCACCAGTCTGGCCTGGTCGGGCGTCTCGTATTGGCACTCCCTCCATGCGATTGTCATTTTGAGTTATCCCTTTTAAGTGTAAGTCAGAGGGTAGTTGTGTTGAGTCCACGTGCTTCCTTATATATTCACCCCTTGACGTAGTCCCGATCCTTAAAAATTAAATGAGTCAGGTCGGAGAAATTATGCCGGGGTGTTGATGATGATATCTGTGATTGGCGGGCTGCGGGTTGGTGTCTTGGCCCCTGATTATCTCTCTGTATCGAGTATGTCCCCGGAATTTTGAATATGGCTTTCAAATTTAATTAAAAGAGCGGGTGGAATTTTCTTTATTTGGAAAGAGAAAGTTTTATTCATATCCGAGGACCTACTGCCCTTCCTACAACTCTCTGCGGAATATTTCGAGAGAGGCTTCTATATTGAGCTCCTAACCCTTGTCGGTTGTTGTTTAGAACAAATAAAGAAAAACTACTAGAAATACTTCCTCAACATCTCGGTGTTCCATGGCTTCCTTAACTGTGTGTCATCCAGCTGTTCCAAAATATAGACACCGGGCCTTACCACCTCCAAAAATTTATAGGGCCCTTCCCACTTGGTGCCTAACGATCCTTCCCCTGGCCTCCGAGTGTTCAAGGTGACCCTTCCGATGACTGCTCTGTTCCGAACTCCTCCGGCCCCCGAGTCTGACTATAGTTTTTCCCTGACCGGTTGGAGTCCCCGGCCAGTGTCTTCCCTACTGCGATGATATTTACCTGTTGGCACTGTGCTTTCTGTCTGGCCGCCATAATTTCATGGTCAATATAATTATTCAAATACCCACTCCGAGCCAGGTCTTCCATTTGTTCCCGCAAGTCTTTGCACCCGTCCATCTCTTGTCCCCTCAAATTATAATGTATGTAATAGGATTTTTTATTCCTCTTATCTGGGGGGAATCTCCTGAGGTCAGGCTCTATCAAGAGACCTTTTCCCTGGATCTCCATGACGATTTTTCCTAGTGATTTGTTCAAAGGAATGTATGATTCTTCCCTGACTACATGGTTCACTTGGGTCGGGATTCCTCTTTCCTGGTCATTCCGAGGTATTGGCTTGAATTCCCTTCGCCTTGGGGTGGTTTTTAGAACTCCCTGTCTGGCCTGCGAGGAGCTTCTGCCCTCATCGTCCTCTCTCTGATGGTTGTCCCCATTCGGGAGATTTTCTCTTCGCTTTCCCATGAAACGAACTTCCGGGCTATTTCCAGAGCGGTGGCATAATCTGGTGTATCCTGGATCCTTAAGTGGGTCCACAGTTTTCCGACCCTTAAGGCCCCCTTTAAAAACTTTCCAAGGCCTCGAGAGACTCATATCCCCCGACCTCGAGTACCATATTATGGTATCATTCAATGAAAATCTTCAGGGGCTCGTCATCTCTCTGCTTCATGAGTCTTAATTCCCCAATCGTCTTTTTAGGGACGCATGCCCCTTTGAAATGCCGGACAAACGACTTCCTGAGTTGTGTGAAGCTTCCGATGCTCCATGGGGCTAGACTCCTGAACCATAGAATGGCTGATCCCCCTAAAGTTATGGGGAATACTTTGCACACGACATCCCCTACTACTCCTTAGACTTCCATCAATAGGACAAAATTTTCAATGTGGGATTTTGGGTCGGCGTGGCCTTGTAGGGTGTCATGGACGGCATGTTGAATCATCTTGGGAATTTGGCCGACCTTATTTCTTCCGTGAGGGGAGATTCCTCCTCATTGTCCCGGGCATCTCATGCATCGGTTTTGAGGTTCACTCCCCACTTGGCTATTTCTTTCCTTATCCAATATCTCATATTGTTATTTGTGCTACCATGCCACCTCTTATGGCCTTCTTCATGTCTATTTTCCCATGTGTGGCGGTCCTCATGACTCGAGGTTTCCCGTTCAGTCCCACCATACTTCCTACCTCCCCTTCTGAAGTGGTGGGGGCTATCATAGGAGGAGTCTAGAGACTGTCTTCCCTCTTCTTCTTCCCACGTATCTTCAGTTTGTGAATCTTTTCCGACCACTATGGATTTTATCCTGTTGAGGCCTCCATTCCTGGGCTCATGTCTACAACCCTTTTTCCTTCCGCTATCTCGTCTTTTCTCCGACTGGTTCTGGCATCGAATCTTTCGTTGTCCATCCCTTCCATCCTCTCTAGTCTGTCCATCATGGATTTTAGAAGGGCTTGATTTTCTTCCCTATCTCTCCTCATGTTTTCTTCCATCTTATTTATCCAATCCGTAGTAGAATTCTCCGACGATCGGTGATTTCCGTCTTCTGCCATCGTCTACTAAGCGAGCTGCTTTTCGTTGACCTCCCCACAGACGGCGCCAACTGTTGACGGTTGATTTTGGTCTCAGGGCAATATATGAATATTACTCCCGAGGCAATCCTCCTTCAATAGTGAACTTGTTTGGTTATGGGGAACCAAAAGCAAATTTAGCAGAGAAAACAGATAAATAAACCAATCGACAAGAGATTTAACGTGGTTCGGAGGATCTTGATCCAACCTACGTCCACGGACACAAACCGAATGTTCTCTTATTATTGAGGTCTGCCCCCTCTTTTGTGTTTACAAGTCTCTCAACAATGATCTTGATGATCCAGAGATTGATTCTGATTTTTTTATCCCCTCATACGTATACTCTACCCTCCTATTTATAATAGTGTGGAAGTCAGAGTCCTAGTTGAAATAATTTCCCTTTCCCATAAGGATTCCTAGTAAAAACTACATTTGCTTCTTTTATCCAGCTAGGATACTAATTCATCAGTTTGCCCCATGGAAATAGGACAACTTGTTACCTTATCAATAGGAATAGGATGTCTTATTTTATGGAGCATGTCTTGCCATGCTCGGTCTTCATGAGGTCGGTCATGATGGTCCGTTGAAGAGAATGCTGCCATCGATCTGATAATTGCCCGGTCATATGAACTCAAGTGCTCGGTTACCGATCATAATGTGCTCGGCCTCATACTGTTGGCTTTATAACACTCATGTGTTCGGGTTGGCATTAATGATTTCAATCAAAAGGGTGTTGACGGTGGATTTTGGTCTCAGGGTAATATAGGGAATATCACCTCCGAGGGAACCCTCCTTCAACTGGAATTGTTTGGTATGCGGGAAACCAAAAGCAAACTTAGCGAAAAACAAAGAAATACGTCAATCAGACAAGGTGTTTTAACGTGGTTCGGCGGACTTTGAGATCCGACCTACGTCCACGGACAAGAACAGGGTGGTCCTCTTTTTATTACTCAAATACACCTCTCATGCCTCTCTTTTACAAATCGGAACTTTTTATGACTCTAATTTCTCACTTTTGTGATGATTTTCTGATCTCGATCTTTGATACCCCTTTTACACATGCTCCCCCCCTCTATTTATAACAACAGAATTTAGACTCCTTCTTCGACAAAGCTTCCTAGTTGAGCCAATCTCCTTTTCTTACAAGGTTTCCTCATTTCAAACTACTTTTACTTCTTTTGTCCTATCAAGACACTGATTTCATTAATTCTCCGTGATAGTAGGATAATTTTGTCTTATTATCCGAAGAAATAGGGTGCTCTTCCCTCCTGAACGCGCCTTGCTATCTGGTCGGTATGAATGAGGTCGGCCATGGCGATCCTTTTATGCTGAGAATGTTCTGCCGACCTCTATAGTACTCGGTCAACTGAAAAAATGGTCGGTCCTTTCATAATGAGGTCGGTATTCTTCATGATGTCAACCAGGGAAAGGAATTTACCCTTTCGTCCTTGTTGTGCTGTCTTAAATGCCATAGTGCCTGAAAACACCATCAACAAAGGGAATTATCCTTTTTACCATTGCCGTGCTGCTTAAACATCATAGGATTTGAAAATACCGCCAACACATTTATTTGATTTGTTGATATAAATTTATGGACAAAGTGGTAGTTCGGTTAATTATGAATGTACTTTGTCTCGTAGTGACCGAATTTCCAATAAAATTAAAATAAAAGTTAATATCTGGCACGTGATGTTTATCATCTCTATCAATTTAATTAATATTTAAAAATTATAAATAAAAATTAAACGTTAATAGCAGCCGTAGGACAAATGGGACTTTCCATGCATCTTCGTTTACACGTAAATAATAAAAAGCGGATTTGGTCGTATTCGAACAAAAAGGCGTTGTGTCATGTGAGAGTCACATGATCCTAGTCAACATCTAACCATAAGTCTCTAGTCATGTCGTTCAATATGTTTTTGTAGTGGGCGGCACATGATAATTTTGTTATATCGGCAGACAGATCGTGGGAATCTTATCAGCTTTGCCATTGATTATCTGACACGTGGTTGGTCCCTAAAATTAGACAATTAGACATATGTTTTTATTTATAAATTCCCCTCCCAAGATTTTCTCTCTTTCTTTTTAAATAGACGTGTTTTATTTATAACAAATTTTGTTTTGTTAAAAGTTCACCTATAATCTTATTGAATATTTCCTTTTTTGTTATAAAATAAGAGAAAAAGAATAAGAGATGATATCTTGAAAGATGCACGCTTTTCTTATTAATTATGAATGAATTGATTTTACAAGAGTTGCTATTTGTCTATAGAGAGATTGTACGTTAAAATGTTATCCATATATAATGCTAGATAAACTAAAATAGAAAATAAATATGAGGGACCATCTTATTTACAATACTCTCCCTTGAGATCCATCACTTTAATTTTACAATAATTGACGTAACATTGTCTCATTAAAATCTTGCCAATAAAACCCAGTGGGACAAAACTTAGTCGAATGAAAAAGAGTACAATGTGCTTTTATCCAACGGTAGTTCATTATGTGAATGAATACACTCCCCCTGATGAAATTCTCCTATAATGAAATGTTATCCCTCAAAAGATATCATCAGGATAATTTACTAAGTCGACACATGCCAATGCTATATACAAGCTTCTCAAATATTGATGTTGGTAAAGTTTTAATAAATATGTCTGTAAAGTTATCAGTTGGACGTATTTGCTTGACATCAATTTGTTTACTATATTGTAGCTCACTAATATAAAAAGAATTTAGGTGAAATGTGTTTAGTTCTGTCTCATTTGATCTACCCTTCTCTAATTTGTGCAATATATGCATCATTATCTTCATATATCACTGTTGGAATATCTGTGGCAGAGTTTAAGTTGCATGTACTCTGAATGTGATGGATAAGTGACCTTAACTATATACATTCTCTGCTTGCTTCATGTAGTGCAAGTATCTCTAAGTGATTGGAGGATGTAGCAACAAAAGACTGCTTTGTAGCTCACTATGAAATTGCAGTGTTATTGTACGTAAAAACATACATTGTATGTGAATGTGTCTTATAGGGTCAGAGAGATATTCTGCATAAGTATAACCAACAAGACTTGGATTTTGTGTTAGCTCATTTGAATTAAAAAAAATCCCAAGTCTTTAGTCATATAGAGATAACAGAAGATATGTTTGACGTCATTCCAATATCGTTGAGTTGGCATACAGCTAAATCTTGCCAATAACTGTTGGGAAGCGGCCGCCAGTGCGCAGTGGAAAAATAAAAATTATGATGCCGCTTTCCCTTTGCCCAAGACCCATTTGTTTTGACTATTCTACAAGCCTAGACATGTTACTATATATTCTAAGCATAAAACTCATAAAAACATGCAAAGAACATAAACCTAAACATGCTAACTTATCGTAAGAACTCTAATTAAAATAAAGAAAGAAAAAGACTTGCTTGAAACGAAGACTTCTCCAGTCCTCCCTCCAATCTACAAGCTTTTCTCGAACTCAGCAAGCTCTTCCACGTTCCAAAGAGCCACCCAAGTGTGTGGCCTCAAACGATGCACACACCAAAGCCAAAACTCAACGGTAAGACTACGCCTTGAGTGCACGGGTATATTGCCTTGGTGCTAGCCTAAGCAAATACCTCAAAACTTTTAACTCGAGGTTCTTCTACTCAATCAGACTTAAGGATCCTCAAAATCAGTGGCTTACTCTTAAACTTTAGAGTTGTTCACTTATATAAACCCAATACATGAAATGTTTGGTGCAAAAATTTGTGAAGAATTCTTTGGCTTTATATAGTGCTCCAAAGACAACAAAATTAATTAAGAATGCGATGTGGGATAAAAGCCAATTTAATCTTAGCTGTTGGATCTTAATTTAGTGGTTTAATGAGATTATAAAACCCTAATAAGAGTTTGGGCCGAATTGGAATTCAAAACAAATAACAAATTTTTTTTACTATTCACACATTACTATTCACGCATTACTATTCACGAGTTACTATTCATGTATTACTATTCACGTGAATAGTAATTTTTTTAATCTATTTATTCCAATTCCCAAAGTGCCACATATCGTCATTCACCAATCCCTAAGCTACTATGGAATCTTATAAATGATCTGTTCAATAACTAAACACATTGAACCATTTATGAACAATTCCTACAACAATCATATATGCTGTTAAATATGTACTGTGCGCTGTTAACCATTGATTTCGACTTTGTTGTGTATGACCTTTTGGGTTCCCCTCAAGTTGGACATGAAATGAATCGTGATAATTTAATCGAATATAAATTATCCTCCGATTAGATGATCGTTCGATTTCAATGACCAAGGTTGACATCTAGCAACATGACAAGACCCCCAAATGAGATGGAATGATTTATACCCATTATGTATGCGATTTACATATGATACGGTCCATCGCCTCACTGTATCCCCACCTATTGACCTAGGGTACGGAAAGTGTCTACCCATATGGTCAAAGGTATGTTGTTGATAGTGTCATGAATCGTGCTAACCCAAAAATCTCATATGATTCTTCCGCTGTGGCCATAGTCTCAAGAACTGATCATACATATCAACCCTCGAACTGGAATACTACTCTTATAAGAAAATGTTATCCGAGATAGTGGCGCTTCTCTGTTGGATCTTTACAAACTTTATGTGTTTCAAAAAATGACCCAATCATACCCTTATTACCGGATCTTTTGAACCTAGGATGGAGAATATCAAAGTTATTTGATCCACACATAAGATTGTAAAGACATCAAGTCTAATGACTAGTCACATAATCGATATAAGAAAGTTCTCACAGACACATGGATAAACAATCCATATGAAAACTTTCGACGGTCAGTTCGATGGACACGAGTAACTCATGCATCCATGTGATACACCAAGCGGACGAATCTCCGCTAGTAGCCTATGAGATCGGCTACCCCACTTTAGGGCAGATCATATCATCATGCTAGTCTCTCCACTTTGTGAATGCCTAGATTATTCACAAACTATGACTATGAACATTTAAGAGTAATGATTCTCAAAAGGCGTGGAAGCCATCGTCTTATTACTCCAAGGGCTTTATTACAGTATTGATGATTCATATAAGTTATGTAAGACACGTATAATAAATATTTCCATTTTATTAATTAATGAAAATATTACAAATATATGTACATATAGCCTATCCACAAGTTGAGTATAGGGCATATCTCTAATAATTTCTCACTTGCACTATAGCTAACTAGTATGAATTTGGACACCATACTCTCGGGTGTGCCTATCATGCTTTTGTTGAGTCAGAGCCCTTTAGTTAGAGAATCTGCAAGATTATCTTATGTGGGCATTTTTTCTCTATAATAACTTCTTTTCTCTCAACAATCTCCCTGATGAGATGAAATTGCCTGAGTACATACTTGGATTTCTGGTGGGACCTTGGTTCCTTTGATTGAGCAATGGCACCCGTGTTGTTCATAGTACATCGTGACGCTATTTTTTATCACGGGAAACACTTCCAGTTCCGTGATGAACTTCTTTATCCAGACCACTTCTTTAGCCTGCCTCAGATGGTGCAATATAGTCGGCTTCAGTGGTGGAGTCCGCTGTAGTTGACTTCTTTGAGCTTTTCCAACTTACAACACCGCCATTTAAAGTAAACAGATATCATGTTTGCGATCTGTGCTGTCATCCCTATCGGTCTAAAAGCTCGCATCACAGTAAACAAATGACTTTCATATCAAAACAATCTCCGTATGTCAAAAACACATCCTAGTTCTTCTCAGATACTTGATGATTATTTTGACAGTTGCCCAGTGTTGCTAACCAGGATTTGCCTGATACCTTCTCGTTTTCCTAATAGCATAAGAGACACAGGTCTTGTACATAGCAGGTGTACATGATCGATCCTATTGCTGAAGCATAAGGGATCCTACTCATATGCTCTCTATCTGAAGGAGTATGTGGACATTGCTCATTCGATAATTTGATTCCATGACAAGTAGGTAAATTACCTCTTTTGGAATCTTCCATTTTGAATCTTTTCAAAACTTTATCTATGTACGTAGATTGAGAAAGTCCTAACAACCTTTTAGATCTATCACGGTAGATCTTAATGTCGAGGATGTAGGTTGCTTCTCCCAAACCTTTCATGGAGAAATTCTGAGATAACCATTGCTTGGTGGCTTGCATCATGTGAATATCATTCCCGATGATTAATATGTCATCGACATATAATGCGAGAAATACAACAGAACTCCTACTATTTTTCCTGTAAACACAAGGCTCGTCTACATTTTTGATGAAGTCAAATTCTTTGATTGTCTCATCAAATTGTATATTCCAACTTTGGAGGCTTACTTGAATCCATAAATGGATCGTTTAAGCTTACATACTTTTTTATGATCATCCTTAGATGCAAACCCCTCAGGTTATGTCATATAAACTTCCTCTACGTGGTTCCCATTAAGGAAAGCTGTTTTGACATCTATCTGCCAAATCTTAAATCAAAGTGTGCAGCTAGTGCCAGTAAAATTCGAATGGACTTTATCATTGCAACAGGCGAGAAGGTTTCCTCATAGTCAATTCCTTGGATTTGTCTATAACCTTTCGCCATCAATCTAGCCTTATAGGTTTGGATGTTGCCTTCTACATCAGTTTACGCTTGTAATCCACTTGCAGCCTATGGGTTTATCCTTCAGGTACATCTACCAAGTCCCAGACTTGATTCTGATACATAGAGTCTATTTCGGATTTCATGGCCTCAAGCCAATTGACTGAATCAACATCACTCATTGCTTTGTCATAACTGGCGGGATCATCATTATCAATGACCTGATCATGTTCCTCATCAATATGGATATCATATCTTTCAGGCTAATGTCTTTCCCTACCAGACCTTCTGAGTTCATAACATTATGGTTGTTCCGTCGCTGCCCTTTTGAGGGGCCTGTGGTTTAGTTCTATGTTAGTTTGTTCTTCTCGTACCTCATCGAGGTCAAGTCTACTCCCACTATATTTCTTGAGAAGGAATTAACTCTCTAGAAATTTAGCATTTCGTGAGACACATGTTAACACGTATGCTCTTGAGTTCAAGGAATATCCTACAAACTTACATTTAACTGCCCTATCATCCAATTTGTTAGTTTGTGTGAACTTGACATATGCGTTACATCCCAAACTCTTAGATAATTAAGACTATGATGTTTCCCAGACCATAACTCATATGGTGTTTGACTAACAGGTTTGGAAGGAACTTGGTTTAGTAGTGGTGTTTTAGTTTCTAAAGCAAGACCCCAAAATGAAAGAGGTAGATCCATGTCTGGCATCATTGATCGGATCATATCTAATAATGTCCTATTTCTCCTTTCGGAGACCCCACTATGCTGTGGAGTTCCCGAAGGAGTCCACTGGGAAACAATGTCATTTTCTCTCAAGTAATCTTGAAATTCATTGCTTAAGTATTCACCACCTCGGTCAGACCTTATTGACTAATACTTTTATTAAGATGGTTTTCTACTTCAGCTTTGAAGTCTTTGAATTTCTCAAAGGCTTCAGATTTGTACCGCATAAGGTACACATACCCATATCGCGAGTGATCATCGATAAAGGTAATGAAGTAGGAGAATCCACCTCTAGCGGTGACTAACATTGGTTCGCATATATCAGAGTGTATGAGTTCTAATGTCTCCGCTGCACGCTGTCCTTTACATTTGAAGGGTAATTTGATCATTTTACCAAGTAAAAATGACTCACAAGTTCCATAAGGTTCATATTTGAAGGGTTTGAAATACCCATCCTTATGTAGCTTAGTTAATCTTATTTCATTGATATGACCTAAGCGACTGTGCCATAGAAGTGATTCATTGAGATTATTCGAGTTAACGTTGTATATATTAGAGGTTGAACATTCTTTGTTAGTTGTAAGACATAGATAACCATTATTCAAAATACCATCTCTATATTTTATTTCATTGAAATAAATAGAACGTTCATTACAACTTATTAGGCATGAAAAGCCTTTATTACATAAAGAAGAAATTGAAATGATGTTCTTTACTAGAGAAGGTACATAAACACAATCTTCTAAGTCTAAAACTAAACATTCGGCAAAACTAATGAATAAGTCCCCATGCACAATGCGCCAGTTTTGCTCCATTACCCATGCGTAAGTCAACCTCCCCATGACGGAGTCTCCTACTTTTTCTCAAGCCTTGCACATTGTTACACAAGTGAGTCCCACAACCGGTGTCAAGCACCCAAGTAGTTGGTTCAGAGTTTTTAGAATATAGTTCAATCATATACAATATACCTGATGCATTGGGCTTCTTGGCCTCTTGGGCTTTCCTAATTTCCTGCTTTCAAGGATCTGCAGTCTTTCTTCCAATGACCCTTCTTTCCACAAAAGAAACATATCCCCTATCATTTTTCTTCTCCACCTTACCATTGGGATTTAGGTGATATGGAGCCTTGGCCCTGCCCTTATTTTTCTTTAGGCCTCGTGGCTTCAGGTCTGTACCTGTAAGCATGACGAAGATTTTAAGCTCCGGTTTCAAGTCATTCTCTGCTTGCTTTATCAGATTGTGCAATTCTGCTAAAGTAACTTCTTTATCAGACATATGAAACTACATAATAAATTAGAGAATTCTTTTGGTAAGGACTGAAGAATTAGATCTTGACATATCTCATGATCCATGATGAACCTGAGGTTGGCTAATTTTTCAATGTGGCCAATCATCTTAAGCACATGTCCACTAACAGATCCTTCCTTATACCTTGTTTGGAATAAGGCACATGAAACTTGAAATCTCACGGTATGAACGGAAGTTGCATACAACTCCTTCAAGTGAAAGACGATGGTTTGAGCATCCATATCTTCGTGAGATTTCTGAAGTTTGTCCAACATAGAGCCAAGCATTATGCAAACTGCTTGCTCATCATCATCGATGTGTTTCTTCCAAGCATCGAATGTATTTTGGTCAGCATCTTCTGTGGGTTCAGGGGGAATGGTCTTTCAAGAACATTGAAAATCTTTTCTTATCGTAAGACAATTTTCAGGTTTCTAAACCGGTCATTGTAGTTGTCCCATTTGAGCTTATGCTCATCAAGGATGGAACGAAGTGATACTCTATTTTCCATTTAAATATTTGTGAAATATTTTAACCCACCTGTTAAGAGAAATGTTAAAATTAGGAATATGTTTTCATTAATGTTTCATAATAACATGGGATTTTAATATTATGAAGTTGCTCCCACTCATTTTTTAAAATTTTAAACAAATCACATCAACCCCAATATGATGGATTTCTTTTGGGCAAGGATCCCATTATCATTATTTCATAACTCCGACTAGGGCTGGTCGTTATAAAATAGGATAATTAGGTAGGTTCCCAACCAATTTATGATATAAATCACAAGTCCTTGATCATTGGGTTGGCCAATCAAACATGCCATAACTTATGCTAGTCCTTGTGGACACCCAATCTTTGCCGCTAAGTTATAAGACCACGCCTAAGGGCCGCTGCATCTTATGACTTAGAAAATTCAAACCATTGTCAATAGTACGATTTATGGACAAATTGGTATTGGTCAGTCTGGTAAAGTCTAGTCCTACCAATACTGTTTAAGTAAGTTATTGAGGATTTTAGCAAGTTTAAGTGAATAACTGTCAAATGGATTCCTCCATTGAAAATTTCCCAGAGGGAGGGTGGAGCGAACTCTCTTAAATACCCTTATCTCTTAGGCTCTTATCGCCTTGGTGACAGGAATAAACAATAGATCTTCCAAATTAGTCCAACACTTTAAATATACTTTAAGGTAAGCTTTGTGTAAATGATTATCTAGATGTCTTCATAGCTTTTCCTTTTGGCTATAAAAAGGTAGTGAGTGAAGGAAGACATCAAATCATTATCTAACTCTAGTAATACCTTTGGTTAAATTAACTTTAGTTTTGAAAGTTTTATTAACGCCTTAATCCCACCCCACTTGTATCTTTTATAATGTCTTTTATTATAAATAAGTGATTTATATTTATTAGCCTTAAAGGTAATAAATCTCTAAGTTCATCACGGAATAATTACTTAGCTAAGGGATAAACAATACACTATCTATTTCTTAGAAAGTCTCTAGATGCTTGCACCATAAAATAATCATGCAATTCTAATCATACTAGAATCGTCAAGCATATGAGTTTTAATATGTTGGAATTATTTTAGGCATTAAATAACTTTGATTAATATTTAATTATGATATTGCATTTTATTTTATTCAAATAAATTAACTATTCATATTTTTTGCAGACATGTGAACTTTAAATGAAATTTCACAATTCCAATCTTAACCAAATCATGCAAAACTTGTTCCTAAAATTAAGTTCAGGGTGTTAGCTTTCCAACGAGCTTTTAAACACCCAATTTTGAGTTCCAATGAGTGAGAACTAATCAAAATAAAAACGGCGCGCTGATACCACGGTTGGGAAGCGGCCGCGAGTGCGCAACGAAAAAATAAAAATTATGATGCCACTTTCCATTTTCCCAAGACCCATTTGTTTTGATAATTCTACAAGCCTAGGCATGTTACTATATATTCTAAGCATAAAACTCATAAAACATGCAAAGAGCATAAACCTAAACATGCTAACTTATCATAAGAACTCTAATTAAAATAAAGAAAGAAAAAAACTTACTTGAACCGAAGACTCCTCCAGTCCTCCCTCCAATCTACAAGCTTTTCTCGAACTCAGCAAGCTCTTACACGTTCCAAAGAGCCACCCAAGTGTGTGACCTCCAAAGATGCACACACCAAATCCAAAACTCAACGGCAAGACTACGCCTTGAGTGCACAGGTATATTGCCATTGGTGCTAGCCTAGGAAAATTATTCAAAACTTTTAACTCGAGGTTCCTTTAGTCAATTAGACTTAAGGATCCTCAAAATCAGTGCTTACCTTAAACTTTAGAGTTGCTTACTTATATAAACCCAAGATATGAAAGGTTTGGTGCAAAAGTTTGTGAAGAATTCTTTGGGTTTATATAGTGCTCTAAAGACAACAAAATTAATTAAGAATGAGATGTAGGATAAAAGCCAATTTAATCTTAGCCGTTGGATCTTAATTTAGTGGTTTAATGTGATTATAAACCCTAATAAGAGTTTGGGCCGAATTGGAATTCAAAACAAATAACAAATTTTTTTACTATTCATACATTACTATTCACACATTACTATTCACGTATTACTATTCACGTGAATAGTAATGTTTTAAAATCTATTTATTCCAATTCCCAAAGTGCCCCTATCGTCTTTCACCAATCCCTAAGCAACTATGGAACCTCATAAATGATATGTTCAATAACTAAACACATTAAACCATTTATTAACAATTCCTACAGTAATCATATATGCTGTTAAATATGTACTGTACACTGTTAACTATTGATTTCGACTTTATTATGTGTGACCTTTTGGGTTCCCCTCAAGTTGGACATGAAATGAATCGTGATAATTTAATCGAACATAAATTATCCTCCGATCAGATGGTCGTTCGATTTCAATGACCAATGTTGACATCTAGCAACATG
This sequence comes from Zanthoxylum bungeanum, assembly GCA_019454045.1. Taxonomy (NCBI): domain Eukaryota; kingdom Viridiplantae; phylum Streptophyta; class Magnoliopsida; order Sapindales; family Rutaceae; genus Zanthoxylum; species Zanthoxylum bungeanum. The sequence goes on along the minus strand of SKCR01032226.1, from coordinate 45,423 downwards.
CCAAGGCCCTCAAATGAGAAGAAAAGATATATACCTATTATGTATGTGATTTACATATGATACGGTCCCTCGCCTCACTGTATCCCCACCTATTGACCTAGGGTACAGAAAGTGTCTACCCATATGGTCAAAGGTATGTTGTTGATAGTGTCATGAATCGTACTAACCCAAAAATCTCATATGATTTTTCCGTTGTGGCCACAGTCTCAAGCACTGATCACACATATCAACCAACGAACTGGAATACTACTCTTATAAGAAAATATTATCCGAGAGAGTGGCGATTCTCTGTTGTATCTTTACAAACTTCATGTGTTTCAACAAATGATCTAATCATACCCTTATGACCAGATATTTTGAACCGGAGAATGAGAATGTCAAATTTATTTGATCCACACATAATATTGTAAAGACCTCAAGTGTAAGGACTAGTCATATAATCGATACATGAAATTTCTCATAGACACATGGGATAAACACTCCATATGAAAACTTTCGGCGGTCAGTTCGATGGACACGAGCAACTCATGCATCCATGTGATACACCAAGCAGACAGATCTCCGCTAGTAGCCTATGAGATCGGCTACCCCACTTAAGGGTGGATCATATCATCATGCTAGTCTCTCCGTTTTGTGAACGCTCAGATTATTCACAAAACTATGATTAGGAACATTTAAGAGTAATGATTCTCATAAGGCGTGGAAGCCATCGTCTTATTACTCCAAGGGCTTTATTACAGTGTTGATGATTCATATAAGTTATGTAAGACACGTATAATAAAATTACCATTTTATTAATTAATGAAAATATTACAAATACATGTACATATAGCCTATCCACAAGTTGGGTATAGGGCATATCCCTAACAATAAATTAACCGAGAATACAATATCTGGTCTGGTGCATTGAGCTAAATATAACAAGGCAGCGATTTCACTAAGGTATAACACTTCCTGACCAAGTATCTATTTATTATCTTCTTTAGAACGGAATGTATCCCTTTTTTAGGATCTAGAGATCGAACTACCATGTGAGTGCTTAATGGATGAGCATTATCCACGTTGAAACGTTTGAGAAGTTTTTCAATATATGTAGACTGATAGATAAATAATCAGTTAGTTTTATGCTCTATCCGCAAGCCAAGACAATATTCATTTTTCCCAAGTCTTTCATCTCAAATACTCTTTTCAAATATTCAACAGTTTTTAAAAGCTCCTCATGTGTTCCAATTAAGTTCATGTCATCGACATACATTGCTATGATAGCAAATCAAAATTCATACTTTATAATGAATACACATGGACATATAAGATCATTTATATATCAATCTTTCATTAAATATTCACTTAAATGATTATATCGTGTGCTTCCAGATTGTTTCAATCCGTATAGAGATCATTGTAACTTTATTGAACTAATTTTATAATCATTTGATTTATATGCTTCAAGTATTTTTAATCATTCGGGAATTTTCATGTAAATATCAGTATCAAGTGACCCATACAATATGTTGTCACTATGTCCATAAGATGCATGTTCCCGTTTTTCAAAGACTGCCAAACTGATTAAAAATCGAAACGTAATGAAATTTATCACAGGAAATACGTATCTTTATAGTCAATACTCGGTCTCTGCGAGAAACCTTATGCAACTAGTCGCGCTTTTATAACTAATGATTTCATTACGTTCATTACTATTTTTTACAAACACCCATTTGTAACTGACGAGTTTGACATCTTCAGATGTTTGGACTACGGGTCCAAATACTTCACATTTGGCTAAAGAAGTCAAATCTTCTTGAATTACTTCTTTCCATTTAGGACAATCGTGTCTTTGTCTACATTCATGGAAAGTTTGAGGTTCAAAATCATTTGTAATTTCAGTAGCTAATGTATATGCAAACACATTGTCGATAATTATTTCCTTTCGATCCCACACTTCTCTTGTTTAAGTATAATTTGTAGACTGTTAATCATTTTTGGATTTTTGAGCCTCTTCAAGGGCTGGTCTCTTTTAAGGGATTATCAATTCTTTTGGAACTAGTGATTCAGAAGATGTGGGTATAATTATTGCTTGAGCATTATTTTCAATAAGATCCAGATCTCTCATTTTCCTCTTCCAAGGAATAGTATCTTTAGAACTAAGTGGTCTACCATATTTCTGACATGCAATAAATAATTCATTAGTTTCCTTTACATTAGATTGTTCAACAGGAACAACCACTCGGGCTGGTGTATTAATAGCTAGTATATAAGACTTGGTAACTTTTGTAGCATAATAAATGCATATGGTAATTGATTTTTAATTTGTTGCAAATGGATTATCCTTCGTACTTCATTTTCACATTGACTGGTGCAATGATCTAAATGAGACATGGTAGGAACTTTCCAAAAAAGTTCATGCCTTACTTTTGAAGGCTTTCTATTTCCTCTAATGGTGGAAAAATTGTCTAATCAAAGTGACAATCCGTAAAACGTACAGTAAAAAAATCACCCCGTTAATCTAAATATCTAATAATGGAAGGTGAATTAAAACCAACATATATCCCTAAAAGATATTGAGATCCCATCTTTGTTCGTTGGGGGGGTGAAATAGGAACATACAATACACAACCAAAAATATATATAGGGGAAATATCTAGTTGGTGACCAAGAACAAGTTGGATTGGAGAATATTGATGATAAGCTGTGGGTCTAAGGAGAATTAATGTAGCCGCATGTATTATAGCATGACCCTATGTAGAAATTGGTAATTGAGTATGTAACAATAAAGTTCGTGCAATTACCTGAATTCGCTTGATCAATGATTCTGCCAATCTATTTTATGTATGTACATATAGAACTGGATGTTCAACATCGATTCTAACTGATGTACAATAGTCATTAAATATCTTGGAAGTAAATCCAACTACATTGTCTAGTCATATGGTTTTGATTGGATAACCTGGGAATTGTGTCCTTAATCTAATCATTTGGACAAGTAGCTTGGCAAATGCAATGTTACATGTAAACAACAAGCAAACATGTGACCACTATATAGATGCATCAATCAAAATCAAAAAGTACAGAAAGGCCCACTTTATAGATAGATTGGTCTACAAATATCTTCTTGAATCCTTTGTAAGAATGATGGGGATTCAAGAGCAATCTTGAATAGAGATGGGCGTATCACAAGTTTTCTTTGTGAGCAAGCAGTGTAGTTGATCTTATATGTCAATAGAATCTTCTGGTTCTTTAATTTATGCCCATTAGAATTTTCAATTATTCTACGCATCATTGTAGCTCCTAGATTACCAAGACGATTATGCCATAACATAAACATCTTTGGATTATTGAACTTCTGGTTCATCACTACATGACTTTGTATTGCATTTATGATTGCATAATACAATCCAGATGAGAAAGCCAGAAGTTTTTCCAATATATATTTCTTACCTGAGATATTTTGGTAATACATATATATTCTACATTGTTTTCATCTAAAGTCTTAATATGATATCTATTTCTACGAATATCTTTAAAACTTACCAAATTTCTACTGGATGTGCCTGAATATAAAGTATTTTCAATGTATAATTTTATTTCACTTGCTAATAAGAATATGGCTCTTTCAGAGCCTTCAATTAGGTCTACAGGACCAGAATTTAATTTTATATCCAAGAAATATTTTCTATCTCGAAGGATAATGTGCGTGGTTGCACTTGTTGGGGCAGTTGTGGAACCTAGGTCGGATTTATCCCTCGCGCAACAGAAATGGTTCTAACTCATAGATATCAAGTATGAGTGTAATTTTAAATAATTTAATAAAATACTATATTTTCATTAAGAGTGTATAGGAAAAAACCGGGGCTGAATCGGATTCCGGAAACTCCAGAACGAAATAAAATAAAATCAGCACGCATAGCACGTACCTTGCGCGCTACAGTGCGCACATGCACTTTTCATGCTACAGTGCGCACATGGATATGTTTGTTTTTTTTTTTTCATTTTTTTTCTTTCCTTCAGCTCACTTTCCAATGAGCTGAAGGAATTAGGGTATTTTACCCTAATTACTTTTGGTCTTCCCTAAATACTTCCAAAACACAAAAAATTAATTTTGAATTTCAAAACCAACATCAACATATGTTATACAATAAATATCAAGTTTTCCAAAATATCAATTATTTTCACAAAAACATAAATTTTTTCTAAATACGCAAAACATTTTGAATCCAACACACAAATCAAATTTGAATCCCAATAAGAAATATCTCGTGAATAATTCTAGGTCACCCAAAGGTGGTCAAGTGATTCTAGAATGGTAGCCATAGCTCTAAGCTTTAATCTAGAGTTCCAAAACCCTTTTTAACTGTTTCATGTCCAACATGAACATCTTTGACCTAATTTTTTAACTTCCAATAAATCCTAACACAATTGATTATCATTATTTAAATATTAAGCTATGTGATCATGCATCCAATACACAAATGAACATAGCTTAGAAGAAGATCAAACATTATCTAGTAAGCTTGATGCAAGATCCAATCTACTTCTCATTTGTTGAAATGGTTGGAGAACCTCTAAGGTGTGCAAGCTTGACTTCAAGATCTAATCTTGTTTCCAATGCTAAAAAGCTTTACTTCAAGATCCAATCTTGATTTCTCCTAGATGAAATATTGTAGCGACGTCACAAACTTCTCTAAATACTTCTTTAACTTAGGCTAATCTCTCAATAATTACTTGGGTATAGCTTACTCAAGCTTTTGCTTATGCTTATACTTGTTATTTTATTTGTAATTAAAACCTTTCTTAAGCTTGCTATTTTAGCAAAACTTAGGTAATTTTTAATTAATAAAAGTTGTAATAAACTTTTAAGTGGGCTTAATCTAATTTGCCCAAATATGTATAATTAGGTGTGACTAATCTCCATTGTCTCACACTTTGATTTTATACAATTAAATAAAGCCAAGTATTAGGAAATGGATTAGTTAAATAATTTCCACTTTGATTTAATCCAATTAAATCAAGCCAAGACTACCTATTATTACATACTTACAATTACCATAATATTCTTAAATGGTAGAGATAATTATGATTTTACAATTAAGCTATTGTGTAATTATTGAATTAATCCAATTAATCCAATTAGGTTAAAGTAAATAATCAATCTTATCTAAGAATACTTGATTATCTTAGTTGATGATTATAAAATCAAAGATTATATTTTATCAAAATTAATCGGCTACCCAAGTGCTCAAAGAGTATATTTCATATTGAGACTCTCTAAGTTCAGACATGTTCGTCATATAAGCCTATCTAATATGTACGCAATTCGTCTACCTCTGAATTCGCAAAGAACACAAATATTCTTTCTGAATCTACAAGGCGAGGTCATCACATATGTCTAACAATCCCTCCGTCGTAGGCTATCCGAGTTGTACTTAGGAAACATAACTGATGCAATCCACCATAGGTGATCGAGTTTGGCCCAAGCTTTAAGAATCGTGACTTTATTCACATGGATACCTAAACCCCTTATGGTACACATACAGGCTGGCGGATCCTATCTTGCTTCGCGTTTGATTACTGAGTGTATCAGTCCACACCCAATAAATATCTAGAGGCCAGACCATGAAATGTTTCTGACATATATGGCATCAAAGTGTGGAAGATCTCACACAAAATCAATGTTATCCTATAGTCAAAGGATTACATATGCTACTCGACTCGAGGAGATTCCTATTGACGGTGGAGTGTACTTCCAACTATTAGGAATCACCTCTGAGTCATTCAATATTTGCTTCAATGAATATCCAAAACTTATGGTCAATTGGGTTAAATCATTGGAACTCCAATTCCAATATAAGACATGTGCCAGTCTTCTAGGTTATAGGAATTCGACCGTATTCCAAAACCAACGACTATGAATATTTACTTTAAGAATAGTTAACACCTAGTTCAAGACTATTCTAAGGTCGATGTCATTTTTAGCATATCTATACATCAATCTAATACGCGTAATGAAAATACCATTAAAATATATGAAATGAAAATATAGTTATTTTATTAACAAAATAATAAAATGTACAATTCAGATTGGCACTCCAAGCACCAACTCCATCAAACTCCTACTTGCTTAGCGCCAATCTGGATGGTACCGGTAGGAGTGAAGCGGGGTTTACCGCTATGCTTATGATGCTCGGTGACCATAACACTTATAGGCTCACAGCCCGTAGAGAGTACAGAGTAGCCCACGAGGGACTAAACCAGAGAATAAATGAGTCACCATCCAGTGTGAACTGGGAAAATATTTAATACCACACGCACCCCTCGCAAGGGAAGATCTCAAACCGTTGGGTTCAAAATGGTCCCTTACTTATGCCTGTATAATGGACGGGTTCACACAATGGTATATCCAAGTCTTATGCAGTTTATACAAGATAATTCAAATAAACACATAAATTTACACACCTATAAACATTAATGTAAATAAAAGCAAATTAAATTAAGAAATATAAGGTACGATGATAAGATTCATAATAATCAAAAGCAAACAAAGAGTCAATAAATAAATAGCGAATAAAAAGAGGGGTTAGTCACGCATATATGGGTATTTCCCAAGTGGTATATGGAGTTGTATCCCAAGTACAAACTGCACTATAGTCTATTCGGATTTGGCTATGAAATTTATGTCTGGGTTTCCATATGATATACCACAAGGGATAATCACACATAATCATTAATGCAATGTGAACGGACATAAGAAAATAAACATAAAAAAACATAAACAAAATAAATGTGAAATAAGAAAATAATGATAAATAGACAAATAATCAAAAGAAAAGCGAGATAAATAGACAACAAGATAAATAACAAAGTAAAGATGAAATAATAAAATAATGATAGAAATGAATAAAAAAATAAATAAAATAAACAATGAAATGCCAAAGAGGAGATATTGCTAAAGATTTAATAGTTTTTTATTAGGACTTGCATACCCGGCTGGACGTATTTCATGTCTATCCAGGCACGCAGTGTTTGGAACTTATGAAAATAAATATGATAAGGGTGCCCTCAGGTCTTACCTTTTAAGTTGCTTCTCGGAAGTGCGTTAGGCCGTCGCCGGAATGATTAAAGTTGGTTTGCTGTTTCACTATTTCTGCTTGTTTTTTTGGTTATTGTTTTGCCCTTTTTGGTTGCTGTTTTTACTGTTTCACTGGTTACTAATTTTTATATTTTTGCTATTTCGCTGGTCGCTATTTTTACTGTTTCACTGGTTACTATTTTTGGTTATTTTTGGCTACTGTTTTAGTTGTTTTTGACTGCTGTTTTTCTATTTTTTGGTTATTTTCTTCTGTTTTTCTCGATGATTGGCTGTTTTGTGTTGTTTCGATTTTGGCTGTTTGTTTATATTTTCGGTGGTGGCTTCTTGTTGTGGTTTTTGGTGGTTTGACTTCTTCTTTGTTCGGTGATAGATGCCTTTTTTGTCTTATTTTCCGGTGATGGAAGAAGGAAAGAAGGTTCTAGGGTTTTTTTGGTGTTGTTCACGTCCAAAGTAAGAAAAGAGAGTCCCCATGTGTCACGATTTGGTCCCTAATTTATAGTGTCTTGAAAGGATATCTAAATTAGGAGATAAATCACATTGATTTGGGGATATCTTTCCAAAATTATTTTTGGCATACAATCTCCTAAATTTGGTAATGAAGGATCTCAAATCTTGTTATTTGGAAAGGAAGTGATATCAAATCTTGTTAAATTAGAAAGTGATTTGAGGGGATTTGCACATGTGAATTGCATGGGGTGTATAGTGGATTTCATGGGCCTTGGGCGTGTACTACATAGGCTTTGTGTGGTGTTTGGCGTGGGCATGGATTGTATGGGCTTTCATGGGTTGCATGGGTTTTGGGCGGAAGTTAAGGTTTGAAATAGAAATGATTGAGCGAATCCGAGGCTGGATAGTGAGTCGAATCCAATGAGGTGCAAATTTTGGAGTTTTTCCTTTCGGCATTCGTTTCCTATGACTTCCATAACTTTTCAGGTAGTGCCTCCATATGAGGCTCATCATTGGGCTTATGTAAAATACAGTGTCTACAGTCACCCCCAATTTGATAGGGCTTGTGTAATGTGTGACAGTGACAACCCTATCAATGTCATGCATGCATTTTTACTTACCTGGTTTGTCGACCGTTGCCAGACTTACATGTTGTTTTACTGCTTTTCTAAGATGCTTCGATCTCTAGGTTGAGTTCATAGCGAGGTGCTTCGACCTTTGGGATTTGTTCCTGAACTTAAGTTGATAATGTGGGCCTCGACCCTAGGATTAATCCCTACGAAATGCTTTGATCTCTAGGTTTTATTCCCGAACTAAAGTTGATAATGTGGACCTCGACCCCAGGATTCATCTCTGCGAGATGCTTCGATCTCTAGAACTTATTCCTGAACTGAAGTTGATAACGTGGGCGTCGACCCTGGGATTTTTCCTTGCGAGATGTTTCGATCTCTAGGATTTATTCCCGAACTGAAGTTGAGCTGATGGTGAGGTGTTTCGACCCTTAGGCTTTATTCCCAAACCATCGAGTGTGAGATGCTTCGATCTCTGGGATTTTCATCCCGAATTAAGTTAAGTTGATGGTGAAGTTCTTCGACCTTGGGCTTTCTTCCCGAACCACCGAGTGTGAGATGCTTTGATCTCTGGGCTTTGTTCTTGAACTGAGTTGAGTTGATGGCGAGGTGCTTTGACCCATGGGCTTTGTTCTCGAACCACTGAGTGTGAGATGCTTCGATCTCTGGGCTTTATTCTCGAATGTGCTTAGTTGATGGCGAGGTGCTTCGACCCCTGGGCTTTTTTCCCGAACCATCATGGGTGTGAGATACTTCGATCTCTGGGCTTTATCCCTGAACTGAGTTAAGTTGGTGGCGAGGTGCTTTGACCCTTGGGCTTCATTCTCGAACCACTGGGTGTGAGATACTTTGATATTTGGGCTTTGTTCCCGAACTGTGTTGAGTTGATGGCGAGGTGTTTTGACCTCTGGGTTTCATTCCCGAACCATCCCGGGTGTGAGATGCTTCGATCTCTGGGTTTTATTCCTGAACTGTGTTGAGTATGAGATGGTTCATTCCCGAAATGTTCATACTGTGAGATTCTTCGATCTCTAGGATTCATTCCAGAATACATTCTAAGTGTATTCTGGACCCGTTCCTAGTGTCAGATGGTTCATTCCCAAACCGTTCCTAGTATGAAATACTTCAATCTCTAGGATTGATTCCTCAATCTATTCCAAGGGTGAGATAGTTCATTCTCAAACCGTTCCTAGTGTGAGATGATTCGATCTATAGGATTCATTCTCGAATTTATTCCAAGTTTGAGATGGTTCATTCCCGAACCACTCCTAGTGTGAGATACTTCGATCCCTAGGCTTCATTCCCAAACTGTTGATAATGGTGGTGAGGCACTTCGCCCATGCTTGTCTTTATTCCTGAGGAGTTGATTGTCCTCATTCCCGAGGTTGTTCTTCATTCCCAGAGTGCCATTCCAGGCTTGCTCATCCTCATTCCTGAGGAGTTGCTTGTCCTTATTCCCGAGGTTGTTCTCCATTCCCCGAGTGCCATTCTCGGCTTGCTCGTCCTCGTTCCTGAGGAGTTGTTTGTCTTTATTCCGAGGTTTTTCTCCATTCCCAGAGTGCCATTCCTGGCTTGCTCATCCTCATTGCTGAAGAGCTGTTTGTCTTCATTTCCGAGGTTGTTCTTCATTCCCAAAGTGCCATTTCTGGCTTGCTCTTCCTCATTTCCGAGGTTTGCTCATCCTCGCCGCTTTTCTTTTTCTTTAAAGCCTGCAAACATAAAATAAAAATTATGTGTATGCGTATATATCATGTATGCATGGATGCATTCCCTATTCCGATGGTTTTTCTTTGTCCTATTGGCTTGATGTCATTCTTGGTTAGACCTTTCTTACACCAGAGGGTCACCCATTTAGGGATCCTCTTGGCCTTTGGTGCCCTCTTGCCTATAAAAGCTTTGGTCACCCCCGGGCTTGCTTACAGTTTCCTTCTGCCAATTCTCCTCTAGTGATTGCTTAATTCTCTTTGGTCTCATGACTGAAGATCCCATTGTGTCCCTTGTTCGCAGGGTGGTAGACTGGTCATCCTCAGACCTGGCTCAGCTTTCTGGTCTTTACTATTTACACCATGTCAAGGTGGATTTTGCCTTTTTGAAAGCGACCTCATCCTTTTGGGATCATTTCTTCCGATTCTCAGGTTTCTAAATGTGTTTTCTCCTTGAAATTGAGCTATATTGTCCATCACTATGTGATGTGGTATTCCGTATCGACATACTATATTACAGGCTATGAAATTGTCCCAATAATTGCACATATTATTATCCTCAAAGAATGCCAATAATGAAACCAAAGAACCTTCAAAACACTCAATGTAACTCAAATCCAAGTATTTGAATAAATCATCTAAGCCAGACTCACAGTGTGTGTGCGTAAAGGTTCATTTACAGCTTGGTTCCCAAGTAAGCCAACTCACTGATTTCTTTTCAAAAATTGGAATCGATATGTCAAACCAACCTAGATATCTCAATTATGCTCTGCAATTTCTTTTCTGGTGCTCAATATGGTATGATTTTTCTTTTTTCTTTTTTCTTTTTTCAACACATCTACACTTTAAAGTAGCATTTCTCCTCATGGTGGTCCTAACACTCGCCTATGGGTAGCTTCATATTTATCGGTTATAGGTGGTTTAATTTTTTCTTTAGAGACTTTTCTTTTATTTTCAATAATACCACACATCATAACACAAGAAAATCATGATAGACATCAAAATAAATGGTCATTCATCGACCTGTAATTTCTTCGACTAGTCACTTTGCCAATTTCTGTAATTTTTTGAACATTTTCCCAAATTCGGACCAGAAGCTGATAAAAAAACGCAAGTCAAAGTCCTAATGAATAGTGATTTCGGGGTCAAAATAGAAAAATCTCAATTTTCTTCAATTTTCTACACTCTTCTACAATATTCTTAATATCAATTGGGTCCCACTATATAAAGGACTACTATTCCCCATTTCTAAAAAAGGGAAAATGAAAAGGAAACGAAAGAAACGTGAGGGAAAGAGATGGTAAGAAGAAAAAAGAAGCCGAAAGGTAGAAGAAGAAGAAAGAAGAAGGAAAAAAAAAAGAAGAAAGAATAAGAATGAAAGAAAGAAAAAAGAGAAAAGAGAGAAAAGCAAAGGAGTTTTTCCATCCATGGAACTTAATGGAAGAGATGTGGATCCAACAAAATAAGGTAATGAACTAAACCCAAACTCTAAGACATGAGATTTTGACAAATTGATGATATTGTTGGTAATTATCTAGGTCCCAAGATCAAACAAGACATGAAAAGAATGTGTGAACACACCAACGGAGATAGCGGAATACTCACATCGATCAGTTGAGTCGATTTGGAGACGAATCAAGGCCAAAATGCTCACTGTTTTAGGCGTGAACTGCAGCAGTCCACTGTCCACTGTCTTCTGTTTTTGAGCTGTGAAACGGAGCTCCAAGCCTCGTCTAATGGATCCCGGCTCATGGGCGAACCTTACCACCTTCGCAAGTCTCGTAGTGTGCTAGCACTTGCGGTTTTTGCCACAAAACCCAACTCTTGGCTTCCCTTTGCTCACGTTTTTGGCTTCAAAAACCAGTGAAGAATGCCCCTTGGGCGTGAGCTTGAAGGAGAGAATGAGAGAGAAAAATGTTGTTAAGTTATTACAAAAGTGGTATAACATTTGTTTATATATTTTCCAAAAATAATAAATGTTTTTACCATTTAATTTGTTTTCAAAAAACAAATTAAATCAATTGTAATGACCTTGAGTGTTCCACACTCCAAAGTCAAAAGTCCATCACAAGTCCATCAAGTCACATCTACTTTAATAAAGTGACATGTTGTCATGTCACATCACTCAAAGTGACAAGTGATTTGACGCTTGATGCGGCTAATGATTTGACGCTTGATGCGACTTGCGACGCCGCACTCGAATTCGAAATACGAATGCGCTCGCAATCACACTCGGGCTCGGGTTCGCTAATTCCAAATTAACGATTTTTCCGTCGCGTCGTAATTAAATGATTACGCCTAGCGAATTCACTATTCACGTCGCTAACGAATTAATTCTAAATTAATTCGTTCGCCCGAATTAAATCTAATTTTAATTCCGTGTCGAAATCTAATTTCGTTTAATATATCGAATATATTAATTTACCGATTAATTCCAAATTAATCGTTATTTCTCTCTAGACGATATTTTATCATAGATAAAATATCTCTGTAATTAATCCTAGATTAATTTTCTCTCTCTTCTATATAATCCCAGATTATTCAAGAGTGCGAGTTATGCTTCATCGGTGGATTATCGGGAAGCGACCCATGAGATCCCCGGATAAGTTGGCAGTAAATACGGTCGTCGGAGTATCCGAATCACGTACGTACCAAGTACTACGTTCTACCGATTTACGAGACAAGGTCGACTCCTAGCAAAGCACCAAGTCTACCCAATTCTCCGGACATATCCATTTAAGAATATTAAGATCTGTATCAAGCGTAGTATACCATTGTATTGTGTGTATCGGCCCAGTATCGGATCGTCACGTGCTAGGGCTGGGGCTGGATAAGTGTCTGCCTCGTCCGAAACACATATCGAATGTCTGGTAACATAGTCTCTATAATCGGATATTCATGACCTGGTCACAATATCCCGATTGGTTGCGCAACACTCAAGAGCACTAGTACCGTATCCTACGTGACATCATCTCCACTATGACTGAAGTGATACTTCCGTCTTGACATCACACCCAATACACTACGACTCTCTGATAAACCCAGAAGTGGTGTACGCAGAACCGGTTAAAGCCCTGTACCACCAAGACCAAAGTCTATCGATTATCGTAAGTATTAGCGATGTAAGTCTCAGGTTAAGACTATACACACCTACCTTGATTTCGGCCTCCCATAGACACATAGTCATAATACCAATGGGATTCCGAGGGGTCTATCCAGAGCGAAGCTGTTTCCCGTACCATCTGTGAAACACGACCTCCTATCGCACTTGCATAAGTATCATATACTTATATATATGAGAACTATGCCGTTGTGCCCTCACAACGCACACAAGTGCAATACTAGCCTATTCCGCATTATCGATGTCCAGTCTCGATAATACTCTGGCTAGGGATATTTAATGATTAATCCTTCGGGGACTGATACTGTCTCATATCATTCTCAGTCCAGGAACAAATCATAGGGACCTCTCTTCATTTATATATCTATGGTGATCTAATCACAAATGATGAGAGTGAAATTTCCTTGTCACATAGTTAATTTGCTACAACAACACAATGATCTGTGCAAATAGTGACGCTATGGGTCATTTTGTCCAACAGATATGGATGGTGTAGAGGCATGATTATATGTTGTATGTTAGTGGTTAATTAGTAAAGAGATGAGTTATGGAGTTAAGTGTTGAGTTTGAAAAGTTAAGAGCTTGATTTAAGAGTAATGGAATTATGATTAAATGAGTAAAAGTATAGTAAATAAAGATTATAAGCATAAGAATTTTAGATGCAGATTAAGAACTTAATAAAGTAAGAGATGGTTCCGAGTAAAAGAGTTAAGAAAGAAATCGATAAGATGAAGTAGTACATAAATAAAGTTGTAGTCAAGTAACGGGTGGGATTTTAAGGAACCAAGGTTTGATGAATGGTGAATATTTAAAGAAATAAGATATTTCTCAGAAAAGAAGACAGAGACATAGACCACAGAACTTCTTAGTGTAGCATGAAACAAAACAGAAGACAAGAAGAGTGCTAAGGAAAAAGATTAGAAGCAAAGCTGTGGAGGTACAGTAACGGTAGTAGAAGAATGCCTAGTAAGTAAAGACGAAATGTGTAACTACAAGGTTTCGTAGAATCGAAATGCAACCAAAATTTCCTAGCGTGTTAGTTCATGTAACGCACATTAAGTACCCATCCCCAGACTTAGTTGACCAAACCACTACGGTTTTGGGACGGCCTAAGCCACATGTATGGGTGGTTTAGTAGATGTGCAGAACAGTACGGAATCGAGGAGATAATGTGCTACAGAGTTGCAACTAGCATATGGACTGAATCCTTAAGGTATGACATGTGTATGTATATTTGGTGATGACCATTGACCGCACTGGACTTTGGAAAACAAGTCAGTGAGGAGCACCGAAATCAGACTTATAGTAGCAGTGAAAATAAAAGTATGGAGAAAAGAATGGATTACAGGCGGGACGGAATCGCCAACTTCCCTGTCTATCGCAAGAATGCAGTTTAAGTAGAAATGTGTATACAGTTCATCCCCCAGCAAAACCACCAGACCTAACTTTCTTAGTACAAACCCATTAGGTGAACAATAACAGGGGACACAGGTATATAAGGAGTCAGATCTTGCACCATAGGAAATTTATACAGATAATCAAAGGCAAGATAAATTTTATAGGAACCGGTAAACAGCCTAGTATAGACGCATATACGTATGTACCTTTCAGGGCCAAAGCTATAGTAAAAGAGAGCTCAGTTACAGGAAGAACAAGTACCGATAAAGATAAAAAGATATGTAAGTAAAAGATACTCTTAGAATATGTTTTCTTATGAAACATATATGAAAAGTCTAACCACGAACCTAGTACCTTCGGAATTAATAGCTCAAGTGGGAAATGAGCCGGAGTAAGTAGCGTATAACAAAAAATCTAGGAGTGAGATTCATTGATGCACTATAAGAGTTAAGACATGACCTTAGTGAAAAGTAACGAGCAGGAAGTTATGGAATAAGGATAATGTGTTTCTTTCACGATTCAAGTTCAAAAGTATTAAACATGAAACAGAAGCAAAGATCAGACAAAGACCAAAGTAAGCGTGAGTTAGTTTACAGAGAAGTAAGAGTTCTAGCAGGTAAAATAAGATGGTTATGAGTATGAAGTCAGTCATGACTGTTCACCTGGAGAGAGAGGCCGTGAATCCGGGGGCTTGTAGTGAGATCCCAAGTTTAAAAAGGATTCGAGAACGAATCCTATTTAAGAGGGAGAGAATTTATAATGATTAGTAGTTTTTACTACTGTGTACAGTAGTACTACTACGTACGAGACGAAGGTATATAAATAAATTATATTGAGACTCAAATATACTCATGGAATGACCTTAGGGACAATGGAAAAATTCCTCGAAGCCCTGGGACGAGATTGTACGATGTTCCCTTTGGACAACCCATGGGATTTGGGGCATAACATTTTCGTATGAACTCCGCTTTTTGTGAAACTTATATCGTCGGAAATTTGAGATCAAGACCTACAACTTCTATGTTGAACATGTTCCCAAATTCAGAGCATATGCTGATCAAAAAGCAAGTCAAAGTCCTAATGAATCTCAAATTTTCTTCATTTTTCTACACTCTTCTACAATATTCTTAATATCAATTGGGTCCACTATATATGGGACTATTACTTAACATTTCTAAAAATGGGAAAATGAAAAAGAAAAGAAGAAAACTTAAGGGAAAGAAGAAAAGAAGAATCCGAGAGGTAGAAGAAGAAAAAAGAAGAAAAAGAAGAATGGAATAATGAAAGAAGAGAAGAGAGAGAAAAACAAAGGAGTTTTGCCATCCATGGAACTTAATGGAAAAGATGTGGATCAAATAAAAAATAAGGTATTGAACTAAACCCAAATTCTAAGGCATGCGATTTTGACAAATTGATGATATATATATTATAGAGGCATGATTATGTGTTGTATGTTAGTGGTTAATTAGTAAAGAGATGAGTTATGGAGTTAAGTGTTGAGTTTGAAAAGTTTAGAGTTTGATTTAAGAGTAATGGATTTATGATTAAATGAGTAATTAATGATAATAAAATGGTAGTTTTGTATGTGTAGAATTGAGATAATGTAATGGATGGTGTATTGGATTAATTACATATGCATTAGGGATGCATTTGGGCAAAGAAAATCGCATGAGGAAAGAGATGCAGAAACCTGGGAATCAGGTATGCGTCCCGACGCAGGAAGAAGCTTTCATCGCGACGCGTGCTGGAATTCATGGGAAGATCCTGGGTGATGCGCATCGCGACGGGTAGGATCCTTGCATCGCGACATGAAGATAAAAATTTTGCCAAATTGGTTTTAGACTATTCCAATTCCACCCCAGTGTATTAGAGACCACCCTTAAGATCTCGAATAAGTTCTTATGCTCACATTACATTCTAGTACAACAAGATATACTGAATTATGACTTTACATACTTAAATCTAGTGGTATAGCCTAGTTCATGAATTCTTCTCGTAAATTTTAGTCTGATCAAAGCTATCACCTTTAGAACATTGCAGGAATTGCGACCTCATTCGTCAAATCAGTATAGTTCCAGCCAGTTTCCAAGCACAGTGAGTGGACCCTTTCTCTCAGAACTGATTTTATTTAACTGTTTTGAGTTAAGACTTACTTTTAAAAGCATGTAGGGCGTTAGACTGAATTTTACTACATATGTTTTCTTTTTATATATACATACAGTGATGATTTAGAAAAATTATTTTTTAGCATGAGTTTCGAGTTACGGATGTTTTCAAAACTGAGTTTTATGTTTTCCAAGACATGAGGGAAAAATTCACCCTAGTATGTAACTTGAGACAATATGAAATTGACGGACAGAGGATATGTGCACATGTAGAAGACTGGGGGGATGACGATACGTAACGCCCTCAGATCCTAGTTCAGGACTAGGGATGATAGATGCCCTGAAATCCTGGTTTTAGAGCTTGGGTGGTAGCATAGATCCGCCCCCCCAGTTCTATTTTGTGGCTTGGGGGAAGATAATATGTGACACCCTAAGACCACCAGTTTCAGAGACAACAGTGGCATACTTTGAGGGACGGCGATACGTAACGGTCCAAAGTCATGGATTTGCATTGCTGGCTATAGTTAGGCATATGGGGGTACAGCGATACCTAATGCCCTCATACGTCAAGTTTTTCAAACATAGACACAGATTTTGAGAAAGAGTTTTCAGATTTCAGATACAGTTTTCAAAAAGCACTTTTAGAAAAGAAAGTTTCTAGAAATAGTAGTTGCATACGAGATTTTTAGAAAGAAGCTCAGAGTTTTAAAATAGAAACCAGTTTTCTTATAAAGTTATTTCATGAGTTTTCGGTTATAGAACCAAAAGTTTTATAATAGTTTTTCATTTTTAGTCCACTCACTTAGATCGTACAGTGATCTAACCCTCTCACTCCCAATGTTTGTTTCACAGGTATTCCAGGAGGACGAGCTCGAGAGGACGTATATTGATTGCAGTCACTAGTGGGTCAGAGTCCACCAGTCCAAGTCAGAGTTAGAGAGTGTCCAGTCAGTGTTATGAAAAGTTTTGTATTATTCTTCGTTTGAAACAGTCGTTGTAAAAGAAAGTATTAATATATATACAGTTATAGATATGGTAGTTGAGTTTATATGTTATTTAAGTTTGGGCTACGGTCCTACATATAAGATAAAATTAGAAGAGTATTAGTGATTGATCATAGTTGAAAAGTCTGAGGCTTATGGGGTTAGAACGGTCTATCCCTTGCCGGTAGCATCTCCTAGATTGGGGATGTTACAGTATGCATACCTAAGATGGCTTGGAAGTGACTTTAGTTCCAAATGTGGTGGTTCTTCAATCTAGGGCTTGATTCGCTTCTTTTTTGGTAGTTCCAAGCTTTCCACATGTAGTGTCGATCTGTAGCTAGAGGCTCCATCAAGATACTTGATACATTTCATAATCTCATCATCTAATTCTCTTTCAGTTATGTTGATGATGCATGCTTCAAGTTTTTCAGTGGAAAATAACAATGCATCTGTGTTTTGGATGACACTATCTATTACATCAAGTTTGAAACATTCCTCCCCATTTTCGTCATTCTGGATTTTTATGGCTTTGAAAACACTGAATGTTAGTTCTTAGTCCAGCATCCTGATGGTTAGTTCACCTTTTTGTACAATGATGGTTCAACCTGTAGCCAAGAATGGTCTCCCGATGATGATGGGTATGTCTTTGTCTTCCTCCATTTCAAGGACAATGAAATCTGATGGGAAAATACATTTGTTGACTTTGACCAATACATCTTCCACTACACCTCTTGAAAATATGAGTGATCTATCAACAAGTCACAGAGTGACTGAGGTGGGCTTTGCTTCTCCAATCTGCAGTTTCCTATAAATAGACAAAGGCATCAAGTTAATACTAGCACCTAAATCACACAAAGCCTTACCAAAGTAATGTTCTCTTATGGTGCAAGGGATGGTGAAACTACCAGGATCTTTCAACTTTGGGGGGAGCTTCCTCTGAATGATGGTGTTGCATTCTTCTGTCACTCGATTATAATTGAATGAGCCAAAAACTTCCAGGAAGTTGCTAATATGGGCATTAGGATCTTCAGTTGCACTTCCCCCGAACTGAACTGATTGCTGTATCATCTAAATGTATGTTTTGATGTCACTGAATTTTATTGATAAGAGAGGAAATAAAATACATAATATGAAGCCATCAACCACCAGAATTGTTCTGTTTCGAATGGGAATTGGTGGTGCAATTTCTAAAGGTTCAGGTTCTTGATTATTCATGTTGATCAGTGCCTCTTAGCCTTATTGCCTTTCTCTTCTCAACTGTCTGATTGTTTTTTCAATTTTTGGGTCAAGCAGATGGATTTCAAAACTTCTGGTTCTTCTCATGCAGTGTTTGAGATACGGAAACACAAGAAAACAAAAATAATAAGTAAAAATAAATTAGACACAAGTAAAGTATCTAACCTCAAAATTAATAGTAAAATGTAAATAAGTCCCCTACAATGAAGCCAAAAGCTTGACCAATGAAATCAAACACGTAACGCAAGCGCACATATCGCTAAAGTAGTATAAAATGTATCGATCCCACGAGGACTTAATACCTATGCTATAAACTTATGAAGCTAAATGTCTACACGTATCTAATTGATTTGATTATTGTTTGATTAGTGATGTTTACTAAAGAAAAATAATTAAAATAGTGCGAAAGTAATTTAAAGGAAAAATCAATATTATAAAGCTATCTAGGGTTGTGAATCCTTCCAATATCTTTTAAAGATGAAGTGATTATCTCATATTAGTGTAATATATCGGTTTATTAACCTAGAATACGAAAGCATGCAAAAGCCTCTATTGATGGTCAGATGTAAACACCAAAAGTAACTCAATTAATTATATGTCTATGTTAACCAAGAAACTCTGAATTTATTAAGATTAAGTTCTAATTTTGGCTACCCTCGCCTGACAGGTATATGTCTATCCTGGAAGAAAATCTCTCCAAAGTGAAATCCACCATAAGATGAGATCGTGAGTTATTGAGTCTAAGACTGAAACCTAAAATCCCTCAAATTCATTTTAAGTTTACCAAATCAATCTTATTAGTGGCCAGTTAATAAGAAGCATTAAGATTAAGACTCAATAAATAAAGTAATATATTACAAAATAACCAACTTATAAACCATTGATGTTGGAATTCATCACAACCCTAGATAAGGTATTTAGTTACAACACATACCTAGGATTATTAAAGACATAAATAAATAAAACAACATAAAACAAACTTGAAAATTAAAAAGGTAAAATAAAATAATAAAAAAATACTGTGGGTTAGAAGATCCACTTTTATTACTTCTAATTTAGAAATTTCTCTTATTATAATATACAAATCCGCGTTATATTACCAACCGACCATATAGGCGGTATCCTGATTAAGTCATATTTTTAATTAATTCCAACCGACCATAAAGGCGGTATCCAATTAAGTGAGGTTAAAATTAATTTAATTAAATTCAACCGACCAATAAGGCGGTATCCAATTAAGTTATGTTTGACGATAATTTATATATTATCACCAAGGGAGATTAATCTAAATTCTAATAATAAAAGCTTTACCTTTCACCCCAGCAAAAATAAGTTACCTACTTATACTTAAAAGTAAAACAAAGAAAGATTTATTGCATACAAGAAAACTGAAATTAAACAAACAAGATACTATCTTCTTAGTATTCTAAGGAAATTCCCTTGAAGAAAGTATGAAGAATTCAAATGAAATCAGCTTTTTATTTATAGGTAAAATTCGGCCTTGCGAGGCGTGATGCAGAAGGCTTATGAGTCTTGATGCGCGTTGATTTCTGACACGTGTACATGGCTTTGCTGAGATGTTGACACATGACACGTGACTGTCGGAAGACTCAATTATTGGCTCGGCATCGCGATGCTTGAAGGCTCGGCATCGTGATGCTGACATCATGCTGACAAATGAATGACGCGTGTTGACAAACTGAATTATTCTGCTGATGTCATGATGACGTAAGTGATGACATGTCGAGCTGAATTATTGGCTGACGTCATGATGACGTTATGATGATGCTCGTGCTGATGTGGTGATGATGTGGCGAAGACAAGTGTCAAAAACATAGTAACTGAGGCGCGTCGCGACACAAAAGGTATACATATCATAACGTGAATTTTCATTTTTGCCCCTTTTTGTCCGTTTTACACCGTTTTAGCCCTAAGTTAATTCCATTGAGTCCTGAAATCTTATTTATCTGCAAAATAATATAAAACACATCAAAATATTCAGAAAAACTAGAGAAACTATACAAAATATTACGTAAAAAGAAAGAGGGGTAAATATTAATATATTTTCCGCTTATCATCCGAACGATATATACGTGACCAATGTTCCTTTCCTCTATATAAATAACAAATTATTTCATTATCATTTTTGTTTTGTTGTGTTGAGTTTTTATGACACAACGGGGGTGATAACCACTCCTTCCGCAAACTTGCATATTTTATCTGATCGACCAAACTCGTTTCGTTTTCACTCGGATTCTACCGAATGTTGATATTGAATATACTAATACTTAAATAATTCATTTTATATCATTACGCTACTCTACCAAACTACTGGATGCATCTGAACATTTAACGGAAAACTTGAAATTTTCGGATTTATATCGGGAGGTCTTACTGAGATTCCGAGTAAATAATGCCAGCCATATTCTAAATCAATGAGTGAATATCGTTTTTCTTAAAGTTGATTTTGATTTACTTGTTAATGATCGAGACTTACTTTTAAATGTTTTAGGACGTTAGCCAAATTTATTTTCAGTTATTTCATGAATTAGAAGGTTTGAGAAATCATGAGATTTTAAAGCATGAGTATTTATGATTTTGGAGGCATGGGGGAAAAGCCACCTCAACTATTACGTATAGAATTGACGGATAGACATGTGCACATGTAGAGGACTAGGGGGACGGCGATATGTAATGTCCCAAGAACACTAATTAGGCTTATGGGGGACGGCGATATATAACGCTCCCATATGTCATTTTTTTTATAAACAGGTTTCAGAGATAGAATCCAATGTCAGGTTTTCAAAGAAAAGAGTTTTCTAAGATGCAGTTTTCATAAATGGAAGTTTTTTTATGAATGTTAAAATTCGCTGATGACGCAACTGTAAATATTTCTTCCAACATGCCCACTTGGTAAAGCAGTAAAAGTGTCATTATGATTAATCATTTCAGTAAGTCTTTCGGGCATACCTTAGACAATGTATTCTTTTCCATTTATTTTTCCAATGAGTTTTTCGTCTACAAAACTTTGGGATAATCCCCAAAACTTGACTGCCCCATATTCAAGATCTTTGAAATGCAACCCATCAATCCAAGATTGCCACCCCATATACTAAGTGCATATTTATTTTCTCCATAATCCTACCAAATCTTTTACGGCCTCAATTAATTTTGGTTTAGTTCGAAAGTTAGAACTATAAAATACACAGATATTATTGACTCGTCTCTTTGAAATTTTCTCCATTTTTTTATTTGGTTGTTTCAAAGAGAGAAATGAAAAGCTAGATTTATACATCCTTAAAAAAGGGGAATAAAAGAACTAGTGTCTATAATTGACAATTGTTAAAGATGAATCTTTCTATTTGGGTTGCCCTTTTTTTTTCAAAATTTATTTGATTTCCCTATTTGCTAGTTCAACTTAACCATTTTTCTGAGAGTGATAGGGGTCGAAACTTTATGTGTAATTCCATATTTTTCATTAAGTACTCTAAAGGCTTGTTACAAAAGTGTTTACCTCAATCACCTATAATGGCTCGAGGGATTCCAAATCAACTTAAGGTATTTTTCTTTAAAAATTTAATCACAATTTTGTGATCATTTTTTTCGACAAGGAATCAACTCAATCCATTTTGAGACATAATCAACTATATAAAAATTTGAATGGCTGGGAAAATAGACCCATGAGATCTATAGCCTGATAATAAAAAATTTAGATGATAAAAATGAGATTTAAAATCATCATGTTTCTTTTAGAAATGGATTCAAATTTTTTGAAAATTTTCACCAGTTTTACAGAAAGCATGTATAAATAAGTTGGGCCAATAAAATCCACACAATAAGATTTTTACTGTAATTTTTTAGATGACAAGTGACCTCCGCATATTCTAAATGAAAAATCTTAATAACAATACTTATCTTATTTTCTGATATGTATTATTGAAAAATCTGATTAGAACAATACTTGGCAGATATGGATCATCCTAGTAGAATCTTTTGACTTCGGTTAAAAATTTCTTCTTTTCTTGATGGCTTCAGTCTGGGGTATTTTTCATGTTGCAAGAAAGTTAAGTATATTAGCATACCAAGACATTGTATTTAAAAAAAATAAAAAATTATTAAGAAAAAAGTCTTTGATAAGTGTTGTGTCAATTGAAGACTCATTCGCGAGTCTTGATAAATGATCAGCAATTACATTCTCTATTCATTTCTTGTTCTTAATTGTGAGATTGAATTCTAGAGGCAACAAAATCCACCATAGCAATCTTGGCTTTGCATATTGTTAAGACATCAAAATATCTAACAATATAATGATCAAAATAAACAACGATTGATGAACCAATTAAATATGATCGAGATTTGTCCAATGTAAATATTACAGTAAGTAGTTCTTTTTATGTGGTAGTGCAATTCATTTGTGCACAGTTTAAAGTTCCACTTATGTAATAAATTACATATGGCTTACCTTATTTTTTAATCCTAATACTGCACAAACTTCATAGTCACTGACATCACATATTAGCTCAAAAAGCAAAGACCAATTAGAGGATTGCATGATATGAGCAAAAGTTAAAAGACTAATAATTTTTTCAAATGATCTTTGACAATCTTCTGTCCATTCAAATAATGTATCTTTTAGTAAGAGGTCACAATGGTCTGGATATGATACTAAAGTATTTGATAAACCTTTTATAAAATCCTACATGACCTAAAAAGAACGGATTTCCTTGACTGTTTTTGGTGGTGACAACTTTGGGATCACCTCTGTTCTTACCTTCTCAATCTCAATACCTATTGATGTCACGACGTGACCTAAAATAATTCCTGAATTAGTAATGAAATGACATTTTTCCTAATTTAACGTAATTTCTTTTTTCACATCTTTTCAAAAATAATTTCAGGGTATTCAAGCAATTATAAAAAAAGTTCCTAAAAACAGTTATTTCATCCATAAAGTGTTGGACAGTTATGACCCATAGCGTCACTGTTTGTAAAAGACATTGTGTTTTTGTACAAAATTAACTATGTTATAATAAAATTACCTTTTACCATTCTGTGATTCATTTACTTTGATATATACAAATGGTAAAAGTCCTTATGATTAGTTCCGGATTGAGATGATATGAGACAGTATCAATCCATAAAGGTTTAATCATTAAATATCCCTAGTCGTAGTATTATCGAGATTGCACATCGATAATGCGGAATAGACTAGTATTGCACTTGTGCGCATTGTGAGGGCATAATGGCATAGTTCTTATATGTTTAGTATAGGATACTTATGCAAGTGCGATAGGAGGTTGTTTTTACCGATGGTACAGAAAAAAGCTTCGCTCTGGATAGACCCCGCAGAATCCCATTGGTAGTATTTATATGTGTCTATGGAAGTCCGCTTCAGGGTAGGTGTATTTGGTCTTAACCTGAGACTTGCATCGCTAGTACTTACGACAATCGGTAAACTTTGGTTTTGGTCGTCCAGGACTTTGACAGGTTCTGTGTACACCTCTACTGGATTTATTGGGAATCGTAGTGTATTGGATATGATGTCAAGACGGAAGTATCACTTCAGACATATGGAGATGATGATCACGCAAGGATTTAGAACTGGTTCTCTATAATGTTGCAACCATCGGGATAATATGACAAGGTCATGATTATCCGATTCAAAGAGACTAGTTGCTAGATATCCGATATGTGCTTCGTACGGGGCAGACACTATTCCAGCCCCAGGCCTTTCATGTGACATCAGATACTGGATCGCAATACGTAATACTACGATATACTACGCCTGATAAAGATCGTATTGTAGACATTGCATTTTCGCATGTGAAACCCGATGATGAGTCTCATTTGGAGGCACTACCTTTTAAGTCGGGGAAATCGCGGAAAACGGACGTCGGAAGGGAAGAGTCAAGAATTGACGGTTTTGTTGGATTTAGTTCACGTGTTTAGCTTCGGGTTCGCTGTTGGATCTCTATTTTAAAACTTAACCTTAGCCCAAGCCCATTAAATCACATCCAAAGATAATTAAAACATTTAAAATATATACCACAAATTAAATTGAATTAAAACCAATTAAACACAAATTAAATTAAATTGAATTAAACTAAAATCCATTGAAACCAATTAGATTAAATTAAATAATTGAAATGAAATTAAATAACTAAATCGAAATTAAATAACTAATTAAAACGAATTAAAGTGGAATTAAAATAACTAAATTGAAAGTAAATTAAATAAAATAATTAATTAAATGATATACCAACTAAATAAAATATTAATTAAGTCATCAACCAATTAAAATCCAATTTAAATATATTTCATTCCTAATCAAGCCTAAATTTGTCCCCCCTCAATCTTATATTTTCCTTACATAAAACTAAAAAAAATATATTTTCCTTTAATGCAAAACCCTAACACATGCACCCACTATATAAACACAACACAAACATAACCCTAGCTCTCTCCTCTTTCACTCTCACTCTCGGCGCACAGCAGTCTCTGACCCTAAGCACAACAGAAAACCTAAGAGCTTCATCTTCTACCTCTCATCTCTCTCTCTCACGCTCAACTTCACTGAGCAAATAATAAGAAAAACAAACAAGCCCTCACTCTCTCATTCACGTAACACACAAACCCTAGATCTCTCGGCAAGATTCACTCTAATGGCACCCACGCAGTAAACCTTAATCTTCTTCTCTCATTCGCCTCTCTCATACACCCAACACCACCCCCTTCCCCAAAACTGAACTATCGATACAAATAGCCACATGAACTATTGCCCACCGACCAAGCTTATACACAGCAACAATCACAAAACCAACCCCACAAACTGCCCCCACCGAACTGTAACAAATCAACAAAAGAAACCCTTCACAGCAGCCCCCTTCACCACGCCAAATAACCCACATGAAGCAGCCCCTTCACCACGCCAAATAAGCCCTTCACGAAGCAGCCCCTTCATTACGTCCTAACTACTTTCATGAGCAACGAACCCAAACCCCACATGCAGCCTCTGACTGTCAAGCAACAAACCCAAATATGCCCATAGCAGCTCACGTACCCACCGAACAGCACACTGCAGCCAACCGACCTCACACTAAGGACACACGTCCCTTGCTCCTTTCGGCAACCAACACCTAAGGCTCCCTTGAATCCTATTATGCACCTCTATTCTCTCGGCAAACCATTCACAACACTCAAACTCACACAAACCATTCACTCACACGAAGACAGCACGCACTGCCAAGCCAAACCGACACTAATAAGCCACAAAATGCCAAAACTGAAAGCCTCATGCCCCATTAAGCAACACAGGCCACGTGAATCACTAACATAGATAAACAATTAGAAAAACAACGCATAAATACATGTCCCTTCTTCACAGCCAAAACACTCACCTCAAACTGTAACCGTAATTCACGTGAAAACAGTCCCCAAATCACCGAAGAGCTGTCCCAAAATAACCCCAAACATTAACCTTAAAACAGTAGCCTTAAAGACCTGAAACAGCAAGCAGAAAATACAAGGAAAACAGCAGCAAAACGACGCCAAAACAGTGGGAAAAACAGTGGAACAGCGAGCCGAAATGCGGAGCTAGCGCACCGGAAAAGTAAGGAGCTTTCATCCCTTCCGATCTCCGCAAAACGTAAGTCCGAGGACAACTAAAAAGGTTAGACCTGAGGGTACTTTTTCACATCCGTTTTCAGTGTTATTTTTATTATTTATTGAGATTCGTTTGCATGATTCTTATGTAGTAATGCATGTTGTGGCCCTTGGTTAGATAAAATAATGTATGATGCATGAGTTGGCCCTTGAATAGATAGTAAATGCATGTATTATGAAATGATGCATGATTGTGGCCCTTGAATAGATAGTAAATGCATGTATTATGAAATGATGCATGTTGTGGCCCTTGAGTAGATAAATATGCATGTATTGTAAAATGATGTATGTTGTGGCCCTTGAATAAAATGAAAAATGTGTCGCCTCTCGTGGTATATAGGATGGAAACCCGGACGTAAATTTCATAACCGATTCCGAATGGACGGTAGTATGATCTGCACTCGGGATACAACTCCACGTACCACTTGAGTAAACGGCGCATATTTTGTTTTATGATGTTTTGATTTCTTTGTCATTCGTTACTTGAATTCCGCATGTTTTTCATTTGATGTGTTCATGAGATGGTATTCAAGCATGATTAGTCATTTATTTTGCGTTGGGAATTCGCATTATGTTTAGTTTTGCTCTTTATTTCCGCATTATATAATTGAGTTATGCCATGAGATTATTGTATGATATTGTCGTTATAATGGTTTATTTTATGCATGCGAAATTAGGAGTAAATTATCCTTGGAAATATATTGTTTAGGCTCGGTTGATTTATTGCACAAATTATATCATCACAAGTGGCATAAGTAAGGGACCATTCTGAACCCAACGGTTTGAGGTCTTCCCTTGCGAGGGGTGAGTGCGGCCTTAAATCTTTGTCCCGGTTCACACCGGGTGGCGACTCCATGTTATTCTGTACTTCCCAACTAGGCCCCGCGAGCCTAGAACAGCGTCGCCCATGTCCTGTTGCCCACAGTCTGGCGACTCCACTGGGGATTAGAGAATTGGCCCCGAAATCATGTCTTGTGATGTGTATAATTTGTGCATTAGTTGACCGTTTCTATAGTGGGTTGAGGGAGTTCAATCAAATGCATTATCATAAACCCGCATGAGAACGATAATTGGATATCCTATAGAAGTTGCCCCTTTATGATTTTGATAAACACATGCATATTATATCTCATATAGCGCATGCATCTCATGCATACATGCATCATGTTAACCTCGTGTCTTAAAAGCCATCATAGATATCTGTTGGGTTAGAGATAAAAGAAGACTTGTCACAGAGGAGAGTTTAGCAAATATGGATAGCGAGGGAAAGGAAATCGTGAAACAGAAAACCTTATGACAATGATAGAAATACCATTAGGAGGGGCCTTCAAAAAAAAAAAAGGAAAAAAAAAAGAAAAAAGAGAGAAAAGAAAAGAAAGAGAAGAAAAAAGAAAAAAAAAAGAGAAAAAATTGTTTGTTTTTTAGTCATTGATGGTTAGACATAAGTCCGATGATGAAATTGTTTGCTTTAGGGTGAAACCTTAGAAATGATAAACTTTTGACGTGCTTTTATCTATAATTTGAATAATTGATCTATATTAGACTCGTAAGCACTTGATTATGGTTCTTAGCGGTGAAAATCTGAGTAGTTAGCAAAGTGATTAGTTGAAGAAATTATAGGTCGGTGAATGACCGTTTGCTTAGATGTCTATCTTGATTTGCTCATGTTATGATGTGTGGTATGGTTGAAAATGAAAGAAAAGTCTAAAAAAAAAAATGAACCACCTATAACCGATAAGCGTGAAGCTACCCATGGGCGAGTATTAGGACCACCATGAGGAGAAATGCTACCTTCAAGGGTAGGTGTGTTGAAAAAAAAAAGAAGAAAAAAAAAAAAAAAAAAAAATGAAGTTCAAAATGAATAGAAAAAAAATGAGAGACAAAGGAAAAGAAAGATAAACCATACTACATTGAGCATGGAAAAGCAATTGCAGAGCATAACTGAAACATCTAGGTTGGTTTGACCCATTGACCCCGATTTTTGAAACGAAATCATTGAGTTAGCTTACTTAAGGATTAAGCTGTGAAAGAATCTTTGCACACACACACTTTGAGTCTGGCCTAGATCATTTATTCAAAGACTTGGATTTGAGTTGCATCGAATGTTTTGAAGGTTCTCTGGTCTCATTACTGAGCATTCTTTGAGGACGATAATATGTATAACTATTGAGACTATTTTCGTAGCATGTGATATAGTATGATAATATGGAAGACCCCACCATGTGGTTCATCTTGACCAAGTTTAAACAGCGGAGAACAGAAAGCTAAATAAGACTGAGAGCGACCAGTCTACCATCCCGTGAATAAGAGGAATGACGAGAAATTGAGCCATGAGACCAGAGAGAAGACTGAGCAATCACTTGGAGAACTGGGGGAAGGCCTAGCCGCCCGCGGAATAGGAAATTCATTCATGCATGCATGCATACACGTAACAAATTTTGCATTCTTTTTTGTGTTTGTTTTGTTTTGTATTCACAGGTTTCAAAGAAAAGAAAAATAGAAAGCGGCAAAGACAAGCCAACTAGAATCAGCAACATATGAGTAGTAGTTTTGGGGATGAGTCCCAGGGTTGAAGCCATATCAGTTTCAGTTTGGGGATGAGTCCCAGGGTTGAGGCCCATATCAGTATTCGCTTGGGGATGAGTCCCAGGGTTGAGGCCCATATCAGCAGTTTGAGAATGAAGAAGCGGAGAATGGCACTCCGAGAATGGAGAACAATCCGAGAATGAACAAGCTGAGAATGGTAATCCGAGAATGGATCAGAGTTGGGAATGGTAATCCGAGAATGGATCAGAGTTTGAGAATGGACAAGCCAAGAAGGGCAATCAGGGTTCAAGAATGAACAGGCTGAGAATGGTAATCCGAGAATGGATCAGAGTTCGAGAATGAACAAGTCGAGAATGGACCACATCTCAGTAATGGTCCGAGGATGGACCACCTTACAGTAACAGTTCGGGAATGGACCACCATCAGTTTAGTATCAGTTCGAGGGCGAGGCCCATATCACCTTGGGGGCGAGGCCCAAATTGGTTCAGTATCAGCTCTGCCGGTATGGCATTCTGAGGGCGAGGCCCACATCAGTTCATGATCAGTATCAGCCGGGTATGACATTCTGGGGGCGGAGCCCACAGCGGTTCAGTATCAGCATTTTCCGGGTATGGCGTTCAGAGGACGGGGCCCATATCAGTTCCGGATTAGTATCAGTTGGGTATGGTAGCCTGGGGGCGGGGCCCACATCAGTTCAGATCAGTTTCTGCCGAGAATGGCATCCAGGGGGCTAGGCCCATATCAGTATCAGTCTGGGGGCGAGGCCCATATCAGTATCAGTCTGAGGGCGAGGCCCATATCAGTATTAGTTTCAGAAAGAATCCCAGGTGGCGAAGCCCACACCAGTATCAGTTTTGGGGATGAGTCCCGGGGGCGAGGCCCACATCAACATCAATATCAGTTTTGGAATGAATCCGAGAAAGAATCTCAGTTTTGGAATGAATCCGAGAAAGAATCTCAGTTTTGGAATGAATCCGAGAAGGAATCTTAGTTTTGGAATGAATCCGAGAAGGAATCTCAGCTTTGGAATGAATCCGAGAAGGAATCTCAGTTTTGGAATGAATCCGAGAAGGAATCTCAGCTTTGGAATGAATCCGAGAAGGAATCTCAGCTTTGGAATGAATTCGAGAAGGAATCTCAGTTTTGGAATGAATCCGAGAAGGAATCTCAGTTTTGGAATGAATCCGAGAAGGAATCTCAGCTTTGGAATGAATCCGAGAAGGAATCTCAGTTTGGAAGGAATCCGGAGAATGAATCTCTCAGCAGTTGGAATGAATCCAGGAGAATGAATCTCCCAGCAGTCTCGGGAATGCATCCCAGGGCCGAGGCCCACCTCATCAGCAGTTTTGGGAATGAATCCCAGGGCCGAGGCCCATTTCATCAGCAGTTTTGGGAATGAATCCCAGGGTCGAGGCCCATCCAGTCAGCAGTTCGGAAATGAATCCCAGGGCCGAGGCCCATTTCACCAACAGTTTCAAGAATGAATCCCAGGGCCGAGGCCCATTTCGCTAGCAGTTTTGGGAATGAATCCTAGGGTCGAGGCCCGCTTTTATCAAACAACAGTTCGGGAATGGACCACTATCACATCAGTATCAGTTGGAGGGCGAAGCCCTACATCAATTTCAGTTTAGGGGCAAGGCCCATATCAGTTTGAGGGTGAGGCCCATATTAGTATCAGATTGGGGACGAGGCCCATATCAGCCTGGGGGCGAGGCCCACATCAGTATCAGTTTGCGGGCGAGGCCCACATCTACATCAACATCAGTTACGGGGATGAGTCCCAGGGCCGATGCCTATGTCATCATTAGTTTCAGTTTCAGGGATGAATCTCAAGGCCGAGGCCTATGTTATCATCAGTATCAGTTGTAGGGATGAGTTCCAAGGTCGAGGCCCCTCATCAGCTTCAATTCCAGAGATGAGTCTTAAGGCCGAGGCCTACATCATCATAAGCATCAGCAGTTTTGGGGATGCGTCCCAGGGTTGTAAACCCATATCATCAGTAGTTTTTAGGATGCGTCCCAGGTTCGAGGCCCATTTTGTCAACGGTATTGGGATGCGTCCCAGGGTCGAGGCCCCCGTTGTCGGTTGCAGTTATTGGGATGCGTCCCAGGGTCGTGGACCCACTGCATCATTTTTGGGGGATGCGTCCCCGGGCTGAGGCCCATTTTGTCAACGGTATTGGGATGCGTCCCAGGGTCGAGGCCCCCGTTGTCGGTTGCAGTTATTGGGATGCGTCCCAGGGTCGTGGACCCACTGCATAATTTTTGGGGGATGCGTCCCCGGGCTGAGGCCCATTTTGTCAGCGGTATTGGGATGCGTCCCGGGGTCGAGGCCCCCGTTGTCGGTTGCAGTTATTGGGATACGTCCCAGGGTCGTGGACCCACTGCATCATTTTTGGGGATGCGTCCCCGGGCCGAGGCCCATTTTGTCAGCGGTTTTGGGGTGCGTCCCAGGGTCGAGGCCCCCGTTGTCGGTTGCAGTTATTGGGATGCGTCCCAGGATCGAGGTCCACTGCATCATCAGCTCGGCGGAGCAGCAGGCAAGTCAGGTGGCAGCTGGCGAGCCAGGTAAGTGAAAATGCATTGCATAACTTTGATAGGATTGTTCAAAGTCACACACTGCACAAGTCCCATCAAAGTGGGGGCGACTGTAGACATTGCATTTTCGCATGTGAAACCCGATGATGAGTCTCATTTGGAGGCACTACCTTTTAAGTCGCGGAAATCGCGGAAAACGACGTCGGAAGGGAAGAGTCAAGAATTGACGGTTTTGTTGGATTTAGTTCACGTGTTTAGCTTCGGGTTCGCTGTTGGATCTCCATTTTAAAACTTAACCTTAGCCCAAGCCCATTAAATCACATCCAAAGATAATTAAAACATTTAAAATATATACCACAAATTAAATTGAATTAAAACCAATTAAACACAAATTAAATTAAATTGAATTAAACTAAAATCCATTGAAACCAATTAAATTAAAACCAATTAGATTAAATTAAATAATTGAAATGAAATTAAATAACTAAATCGAAATTAAATAACTAATTAAAACGAATTAAAGTGGAATTAAAATAACTAAATTGAAAGTAAATTAAATAAAATAATTAATTAAATGATATATCAACTAAATAAAATATTAATTAAGTCATCAACCAATTAAAATCCAATTTAAATATATTTCATTCCTAATCAAGCCTAAATTGTGTCCCCCCTCTCAATCTTATATTTTCCTTACATAAAACTAAAAAAAATATTTTCCTTTAATGCAAAACCCTAACACATGCACCCACTATATAAACACAACACAAACATAACCCTAGCTCTCTCCTCTTTCACTCTCACTCTCTCGGCGCACAGCAGTCTCTGACCCTAAGCACAACAGAAAACCTAAGAGCTTCATCTTCTACCTCTCATCTCTCTCTCTCACGCTCATCTTCACTGAGCAAATAATAAGAAAAACAAACAAGCCCTCACTCTCTCATTCACGTAACACACAAACCCTAGATCTCTCGGCAAGATTCACTCTAATGGCACCCACGCAGTAAACCTTAATCTTCTTCTCTCATTCGCCTCTCTCATACACCCAACACCACCCCCTCCCCTCCCCAAAACTGAACTATCGATACAAATAGCCACATGAACTATTGCCCACCGACCAAGCTTATACACAGCAACAATCACAAAACCAACCCCACAAACTGCCCCCACCGAACTGTAACAAATCAACAAAAGAAACCCTTCACAGCAGCCCCCTTCACCACGCCAAATAACCCACATGAAGCAGCCCCTTCACCACGTCAAATAAGCCCTTCACGAAGCAGCCCCTTCATTACGTCCTAACTACTTTCATGAGCAACGAACCCAAACCCCACATGCAGCCTCTGACTGTCAAGCAACAAACCCAAATATGCCCATAGCAGCTCACGTACCCACCGAACAGCACACTGCAGCCTACCTACCTCACACTAAGGACACACGTCCCTTGCTCCTTTCGGCAACCAACACCTAAGGCTCCCTTGAATCCTATTATGCACCTCTATTCTCTCGGCAAACCATTCACGACACTCAAACTCACACAAACCATTCACTCACACGAAGACAGCACGCACTGCCAAGCCAAACCGACACTAATAAGCCACAAAATGCCAAAACTGAAAGCCTCATGCCCCATTAAGCAACACAGGCCACGTGAATCACTAACATAGATAAACAATTAGAAAAACAACGCATAAATACATGTCCCTTCTTCACAGCCAAAACACTCACCTCAAACTGTAACCGTAATTCACGTGAAAACAGTCCCCAAATCACCGAAGAGCTGTCCCAAAAACCCCAAACATTAACCTTAAAACAGTAGCCTTAAAGACCTGAAACAGCAAGCAGAAAATACAAGGAAAACAGCAGCAAAAAACGACGCCAAAACAGTGGGAAAAACAGTGGAACAGCGAGCCGAAACGCGGAGCTAGCGCACCGGAAAAGTAAGGAGCTTTCATCCCTTCCGATCTCCGCGAAACGCAAGTCCGAGGACAACTAAAAAGGTTAGACCTGAGGGTACTTTTTCACATCCGTTTTCAGTGTTTTTTTCGTTTGCATGATTCTTATGTAGTAATGCATGTTGTGGCCCTTGGTTAGATAAAATAATGTATGATGCATGATTGTGGCCCTTGAATAGATAGTAAATGCATGTATTATGAAATGATGCATGATTGTGGCCCTTGAATAGATAGTAAATGCATGTATTATGAAATGATGCATGTTGTGGCCCTTGAGTAGATAAATATGCATGTATTGTAAAATGATGTATGTTGTGGCCCTTGAATAAAATGAAAAATGTGTCGCCTCTCGTGGTATATAGGATGGAAACCCGGACGTAAATTTCATAACCGATTCCGAATGGACTGTAGTATGATCTGCACTCGGGATACAACTCCACGTACCACTTGAGTAAACGGCGCATATTTTGTTTTATGATGTTTTTATTTGTTTGTCATTCGTTACTTGAATTCCGCATGTTTTTCATTTGATGTGTTCATGAGATGGTATTCAAGCATGATTAGTCATTTATTTTGCGTTGGGAATTCGCATTATGTTTAGTTTTGCTCTTTATTTCCGCATTATATAATTGAGGTATGCCATGAGATTATTGTATGATATTGTCGTTATAATGGTTTATTTTATGCATGCGAAATTAGGAGTAAATTATCCTTGGAAATATATTGTTTAGGCTCGGTTGATTTATTGCACAAATTATATCATCACAAGTGGCATAAGTAAGGGACCATTCCAAACCCAACGGTTTGAGGTATTCCCTTGCGAGGGGTGAGTGTGGCCTTAAATCTTTGTCCCGGTTCACATCGGGTGGCGACTCCATGTTATTCTGTACTTCCCAACTAGGCCCCGCGAGTCTAGAACAGCGTCACCCATGTCCTGTTGCCCACACGTATATTCCAGTAAGAATATTTCTGGAGAATTGGGTAGAAGACATGGCGCTTTGTTAGAAGCCAACCTTGTCTCGTAATTCGGTAAAAATGTAGTACGAGATACGTACGTGTTCGGATAGTCCAACGACCGTATTTACTGCCAACATATCCAGGGATCTCTTGGGTCGCTTCCCGAAGATTCACCGATGACGTATGATTCGAACTTAGTTAATCTGGGATTAATTACGGAGAGAATTTATCTTGGATAAAGTACTATTTGAAGAGAGAGAAAGATTAATTTGAAATTAATCATTAAAATAATATATTCGATATATTATTCAGAATTAGATTTCGACGCAGAATTAAAATTAGATTTTAATTCGGGCAAACAAGTGAATTTGGAATTAATTCGTTAGCGACATGAATAGTAATTTTATTAGGCATAATTATTTAATTAAATTCGATTTAAATAACATCGTGATGGAAGTTCGTTAATTCAGAATTAACGAACCTGAGCCTGGGAGTGTTTGCGGGCCCACTCGTATTTGGAATCGAGTGGAGCCCATATGTCACATCAACCATCACTTCACATGTCAACTTTAGTTGCTTTAACTTGATGTGTTTAGGTGAATTGGTTAAAGAGTGTTGAACACTCCAAATCAAGAGAGATGAATGACATATACCAACTTGACTTTTGGTATATCATTATTATTGATTTTAGAAATCAAAAAGATATTTTTCTTTTCTCTCATTGCTTGACCGAATGCAGTGAACTGCATTGTCTCTCCATTTTCTTCAATTTTCTTAACCAAAAGTGTGAAGAAAAAGTGTGATATTTTGTTGCAAATAATCACTAAAGGCTAGCACCTTCAAGGAATCATCAAGAGGTGATAGGGAAACCAACTCAAGGAGCTTGGAATCAAAGAATATTGCTTGGATCTTCCATTCTTTTCTTGGCCGAATTCTTGAGCATCTTGGAGGAGTTTGTTTTATTGTTTGACGCATCCAAATCCGATCATTGTAAGTATGTTTCCGCCATATTTCTTCGTTATTCAATCATGTTTCATTGTTCATTATGATCTTGGGACTAATCATAGAGGTATCATTGAGCCTATAATGAGCATGAAAAATATTAGGGTAAAATTTGGGGAAAATCCATGTGAGCATGATTTGATTAAATTGAATGGTTGAGTATGCTTGTATTGTTGATGAAATGAGATATGATTGGATCAATTTCAATAAATTATGATTGGATCAAAATTTTCCCCACATTATGGCTTGGCCGAATGTTACTAGTACCCTAGGCTCTTGGTAAATTTTGTTTTGATGATCATTGGATGAGTTGAAACGAACGGAAAAGTCGATTTGTAATTCGATTGGATTCAAAAACGAAATCGGACTTAATACTTCACCTTGGCCGAGAGCTATTAAGCATGTATGGACTTGATTTTTGATTCAAAAATTGTTGGACAATAATTGGATAAAAGGATACATAATTAATTAGTAAATTGTATTTGGGAAATATTGATTTAGTTAATTGATTGATGTATTACACTTTAATTAACTAAGTTATAAAATTTGGAATTTTTTAAAATTTGGTTAATGGGCTTAATTTTGAATTGGGCTTGAAATTATTATATTTGGGCATAATGGGCTTGGTTGGGCCAAGTTGGTTTAGGCCAATTGGATTGGATCCAAATTGGGCCTAAATCATTCCATTAAGTCCAAATGTAATAAATGGGCTTTAAAGTTTAATTGGGCCTTATGGGCTTGATATTGATTTTATGGCAAATGAGGGTGATTCCTTACTTGGGCTTGGTGATTGGGTTTGACCCACATTGACCAAAGCCCATGCCTTATGAAATCAATTGAAATCCCATCGGACTTTAATTAAATGAACATTGGATGTTAGTTGGGCTTTGAGACCCGATAAGATTAGATTTTGAATCTAAGTCGTTAAAGCGCATTAAAAAGTGTAAATATTTAATTTGGAATTAAATAATAGAATTAGTATTGAATACGACTTAAATTAGATTTAACGAGTAGTTCGATATAATTCAAGAATTCGTACATTGAGTGCTTATTCACAAACGAGTTGGACTCGCGCAAAATCAAATAGTTGTTTGAACATTGGATGGTCACATAATTAAATACTAATTAATTGGATTAGATTTGTTGTAATTGCCTGCTATGAATGAATATCTGGATGTGTTGAATGAATAGCGTATATCGGATGGATATTAGAAAGGAAATGGTAATTTTGGAAATTATTATAAATTTGGAATTTATTAATTGGACCTGCGTGTCCAGCCTTGTCTCTTATTATCTCTTTGTATTCTCTTCTCACCTAATTCCCCTCATTCCAATGAGGTTTCTATTATTGTATTATGTAATTGGGTAGAAGTAGAATAGTGCTAGCAAGGGAGAGGAAAGAGAGCGATTTGTTCTATGAACAATCTGTTTAAATATCCATCCACATATCGCTATTAATTTACTTTCCGCGCCTTATTATGTTTTAGAAGCATGCTTAAGGGTGTATGATGAGACCTTAACAAAGATAATAAATTGGTTGCCAATTTACGCAAAAAAAACCCTCAACATTATAGTAAGCGATTTTTCCTTCCGTTGAGTGATTCTTACTCAAGATCCAAAATTGGCATGGTTTGTTGGCCAAAGTCAAGGCCTTTGTCAATTGCGGATGTGTTTGAATCATGAGAGTTTTTTTCCATATCGGTGTCTTGACCAAGTCGTGATTTTTTGGCCAAAGTCAAGATCACTTATTGTCCATCGACATTGATTACAAAACTTTCCATGTCAATGGGTTCCGCTTAACTAGAATCATTAAGTTTGTTATGCCAAAGCCAAAGCTTAGTTGATTCAGAGGAAAAAAGGTTAGGAAAATGTATTGGATACATTGGCATATGTATTGTATATATGTTTCTAACTTGGATGTCCACCTACCGGATCTAGGAATTGGATGAGATCCAATTGATCTTCGAGATCTACCTAGTTAAATATCATACAGCTTGTTGGCCAAAGTCAAGGTTGTGTGTTATTTAACGGGATCCTAGCCCACTAGGAAACTGGGTTTCCCGAGTACTCGACAGAGGGTTAGAGGCTCGCCGAAAAATAGTGGGAGGCTAGTATTGAATTTGCAATTTCATTCAGATACTTAGCTTTACGCGTTTTCAAATTATTTTGTCAAAATTATTTTATTAGTTAGACTAATACAATGTTATTTTTCTTGTAACATTTAGACTGTACCCAAAATATCGTTGACTAGATAGTTGGACTATCGTAGTCAAGATGACTGGAAAGGGAAATGTCCAAGACATTATCATGGGCGAGAATTTCTTTAAGGGCACGAACTTTGCTGATTGGGAAATGAATCTAAGGATAGTCCTTGGAGCCGAGAGGCTGTTGTACACCATACAGACACCTCTTGGGCCTAAACCCACACCTGATCAGACACTTGAGCTGGAGCTTTGGAAGACTCACAGCGATGATTGTGATACTACTCAGTCTATTATGCTTGCTTCCATGACTCAGCATTTCCGTCGACAAAACATGGACTTGGATCCCTATAACATGTTGGCGAGGTTGCAAGATCTTCACCGATCTAACAAGAGGTCGCAAAGATATGAGTTAGTTAAGAAGCTCTTCCGTTCACGTATGTCAGAAGGCATGTCTGTTGAGTCCCATGTGGCACAGATGATTGCTGACATAGATGAGCTAGCTGCTATGGGGATAGTCTTTGAGGCTGAGATTACCATAGGCATGGTGTTGCAATCTCTCCCCGACTCCTAGAGACAGTTCATCATAAACTATAATTTGATGAACACTGATGATACTCTTGGAGAGTTATTGTCTACTCTCAAGGAAGCTGAGAATGAGCTTCTCAAGTTTCGACATCTCAGACACCGAGGGCTGGGCACAAGGCAACTGGAGGTGTGAAGAAGAAGAAGCATAAAAGAAAGGGCAAGGCCAAATCGTCAAAGGCTTCCGGGAAGCCTAAGGACAAATCTCAAGATGTTTGCCTCCAGTGCGGCAAGCGGGGTCACTGGAAGCGTGACTGCCGCGAGTACAAGGTGCTCCAGAAGGAGATAAAGGCGGGCAAGGCACTGGCCTCAGGTATGTTGGTTATTGAAATAAACATGGCTACTTCTAGTTTTAAAAATTGGATTTTTGATTCTGGTTGTGGTACTCATATATGTACTGATGTGCAGGATCTGCAGATTAGCAGGAAACTGGCTTCAGGGGAGATTGATCTGTGTGTTGGAAACGGGACACCTGTTGCTGTTTTGGCCGTGGGCACTTTTGTTTTGGAACTGCCCTCGGGGCATGTACTTGAACTTAATGACTGTTATTATGTACCTAGTTTGACTAGGAATATTATATCTGTATCTATGTTAACCCAATGTGGGTATACTTTTGTATTTAGGAACACTGGGTGTTACTTATATAAAAATGAAGTAGAAATTTGCACTGCTGTTGTAAATAATGGTCTTTATATTTTGAATATAAATCTATCTCCAACATATAATATAATAAACAAACGGCTCAAAATGAGAGTAACAAAGATGAAACTTATATGTGGCACTGTCGTCTAGGACACATAAACAAGACTCGCATATCCACACTTTCGAAGAGTGGGTACTTGGACGGATTTGATCCAAATTCATATGATGTCTGCGGATCTTGCTTATTAGGCAAAATGCCTAAATCACCTTTTAGCAGTAAAGGTGAGCGCGCCACCGAACTGTTAGCCCTTGTTCATAGTGACGTTTGTGGGCCCATGTCAAGTCAGGCTAGAGATGGATATGAAAACTTTGCAACCTTTACGGATGATGCATCGCGTTATGGTTATGTGTATCTCATGAGATACAAGTCGGAAACTTTTGAGAAATTCAAAGAGTTTCGACACGAAGTTGAAAAACAGACCGGCAAGAGTATTAAGACATTACGGTCAGACCGTGGTGGGGAATACTTGAGCAATGAGTTTCTAGATTACCTGAATGAATATGTTATTCTTTCACAGTGGTCTCCACCTGGAACACCGCAATTAAACAGTGTGTCCGAATAGAGAAACCGTACTTTGTTGGACATGGTAAGGTCTATGATGAGTCGCACTGAGCTACCTATTTTCTTTTGGGGATATGTATTAGACAGTGCAGTTCTTATTTTGAATAAGGTTCCGTCAAAGTCTGTTCAACAGACTCCGTATGAGATATGGACAGGAAAGAAACCGGGTTTCTCGTTCCTGAAGATTTGGGGATGCCGGGCATACGTCAAGCGTTTGGAAGGTACCAAACTTGAACCCAAATCGGATAAATGCCTTTTCATAGGATATCCTAGGGAAACCAAAGGATATTACTTCTATCACCCATGAGAGAACAAAGTATTTGTTGCTCTACATGCGGTTTTCCTTGAGAAGGAATTCCTAAATGCAGTGGTTAGTGGGTGGAAAGTAGAACTTGATGAAAATCGTAGTGATACTGTTCCTGGTATAGAATCATCAACGGAACAAGAACAGTCCATCCGGGATGAGACTGTACCACAATCTTCTATTACATAAGGACCGCTAGGTCGGAGAGAGTCAGGAAACAACCTGAGAGGTATGGGTTCCTGATCTCACCTCATGTAGATTAATATCACAGAGGATAACGAACCGGCTACGTATGAGGAAGCGATACAAGATATCGATTCCGCTTTATGGCAAGAGGGCATACAGTCCGAAATGGATTCCATGTACACCAACCAAGTTTGGACACTGGTTGATGCACCAGAAGGCGTAAAGCCTATTGGATGCAAATAGGTCTTCAAGAAGAAGACTAACATGGATGACAACGTACAAACGTACAAAGCTAGGCTTGTAGCGAAGGGGTATCGTCAACGACATGGTGTCGATTACGATGAAACTTTCTCACCCGTTGCCATGATTAAATCTATTTGGATAATGCTTGCAATTGCTGTATATTTTGATTACGAGATATGACAGATAGACGTTAAAACCACTTTCCTTAACGGAAACCTTTTGGAGGATGTTTACATACAACAGCCTTACGGTTTTATCGTGCCTATACTTGCAAACAAGGTTTGTAAGTTAAATCGGTCCATCTATGGACTGAAGCAAGCATCGCGGTCATGGAACCAATGTTTTGATGAGATCATAAAAGAATATGATTTCATTCAAAACTAAGATGATCCTTGTGTATACAAGAAGGTTAGTGGGAGAACACTAACTTGTATTGTCCTTTATGTTGACGATGTATTGCTTATAGGCAGTGATATTCCCATGCTAACGTCGGTGAAAGCTTGGCTTTCATTGAAATTCTCCATGAAAGATCTGGGAGAAGCAGCCTTTATTCTGGGAATAAAGATCTACCGAGATAGATCTAGAAAACTGCTTGGACTTCCCAGAGTACGTACATTGACAAAGTGTTGAAGAGATTCAACATGGATCAGTCCAAGAGGGGACTGTTGCAAGTGTCACATGGTGTCTATCTATCTAAGGACATGTGTCCTAAAACTCAAGATGAGAGAGACAACATGAGTCGGATACCGTTCGCCTCGGCAGTCGGATCGATCATGTATGCCATGATATGTACGCGACCTGATGTCTCCTATGCTTTGAGCATGTGTAGTCGCTATCAGGACGATCCAGGTGAAAGTCACTGGATGGCGGTTAAGAATATCCTAATGTATCTTAGACGAACTAAGGATGCTTTCTTAATCTATGGAGATGGAGAACTTGAGGTAACTGGGTATACCAATGTAAGTTTCCAAACTGACAAAGATGACTGTAAGTCACAATCCGGGTGCATATTTTGTTTGAATAACGGAGCAGTGAGCTGGAAATCTTCCAAGTAAGAGACTATTGCCGATTCAACAACTGAAGCAGAGTACATTGCTGCAGCTGAAGCAGCAAAGAAAGCAGTTTGGATCCGAAAATTCCTAATTAGATTAGGAGTAGTTCCGTTAGCAGCTGAACCCGTTCCATTGTATTGTGACAATAACGGGGCTACAGCGCAGGCTAAAGAATCGCGGTCTCATCAACGATCAAAGCATGTTCTTCGATGTTTCCATCTGATACGTGAGATCATACATCGTGGCGATGTGAAGGTCGAGAAGGTCGCATTAGATGACAACATGGCAGATGCGTTGACGAAAGCGATTCCTCAGCGAAAGCGATTCCTCAGCAATAGTTTGAGCGACATGTATATAGTTCCGATATTAGATGCTTGAGTGACTGGCTATAGGCCAAGTGGGAGATTGTTGGACAGTTATGACCCATAGCGTCACTGTTTGTAAAAGACATTGTGTTTTTGTACAAAATTAACTATGTTATAATAAAATTGCCTTTTACCGTTCTGTGATTCATTTACTTTGATTTATATAAATAGTAAAAGTCCTTATGATTAGTTCCAGATTGAGATGATATGAGACAGTATCAATCCATAAAGGTTTAATTATTAAATATCCCTAGTCGTAGTATTATCGAGATTGGACATCGATAATGTGGAATAGACTAGTATTACACTTGTGCGCGTTGTGAGGGCATAACTGTTGGTTTCTATTATTAGTCCCAAGGAAAGCATAAGCAAATGAAATTCATGATATATATATATATGTAAAACTTGAAGCATGGCGGAATCATACTTACAAAGCTTGTGATGAAAAATGATGAAGAAAAATCCTTGAATCTCCAAGGTGGAATATTCGGCCAAGATGAAATGAAGAAGAAGCTCCAAGCTTTCTTTGTGTTCCAAGCTCCAAGGATGTTTCCCTATCACCTCCTTTGATCCTTGAATGTGCTAGCAAATGGAGAAAATGAAAAACAATTTTTCCTTGCCTTAGTGAAGCTCACGGCATTTGAGAGAGAGAGAGGGAGTGTTTTTGTTTCTTTGATTTTTCTTTCTAAAAGAATAATGAAAAACAATTACCAAATATTTTGGTATATGCCTTTTTCAAAAGTCAAAAAACTTTTCCCTCCAAAAAGCCATTAAATGGCCTCACCTACTTACATCATGAATAGTGACAATGTGTCACTCAATAAAGGTGACTTGTGACATCCATCAACTAGTCATGTCAAGTGATGTGACTTCGCGATGTGACTTGCGGGCCCCACTCGTTTCAAAATACGAATGTGTCCGCAAACAATTTCAGGCTCGGTTTCGCTAATTCCGAATTAACGAATTTCCGTCGCGACGTAAATTAAATAATTATGCCTAGCGAAATCACTATTCACGTCGCTAACGAATTAATTC
Organism: Zanthoxylum bungeanum; assembly: GCA_019454045.1. Lineage (NCBI taxonomy): Eukaryota > Viridiplantae > Streptophyta > Magnoliopsida > Sapindales > Rutaceae > Zanthoxylum > Zanthoxylum bungeanum. Next base: position 2,882 of record SKCR01032226.1, on the reverse strand, counting down.
TAAATTAATTCGTTTGCCCGAATTAAAATCCGATTTTAATTCCGCGTCGAAATCTAATTTCGTTTAATATATTGAATATATTATTTTATCGATTAATTCCAAATTAATCGTTCTCTCTCTAAATTAGGCATTTTATCCAAGATAAAGTTTCTCCGTAATTAATCCAAGATTAATAAAGTTCGAATCAAATATCATAGGTGAATCTTCAGGAAGCGACCCAAGAGATCTCCGGATATGTTGGCAGTAAATACGGTCGTCGGATAATCTGAACACGTACGTACCTCGTACTACATTTTTACCGATTTACAAGACAAGGTTGGCTTCTAGCAAAGCGCCATGCCTACCCAATTCTCCAGAAATATTCTTATTGGAATATTAGATCTTTATCAAGTGTAGTATACCGTAGTATTGCGTACATTGATCCAGTATCGAACGATCACATGTTAGGCCTGGGGCCGGAAATGTGTCTGCCCCGTACGAAACATATATCGGACATCAAACAACTAGTCTCTTTAAATCGGACAATCCTGACCTGGTCATATTGTCCCGACGGTTGCAACCTTTTATAGAGTACTAGTTCTGTGTCCTGCGCGATCATCATCTCCATATGTCTGAAGTGATACTTCCATCTTGACATCACACCCAGTACACTACGATTCTCGATAAACCCAGAAGAGGTGTACACAGAACCGGTTAAAGCCCCCAACCACCAAAACCAAAGTTTACCGATTGTCGCAAGTACTAGCGATGCAAGTCTCAGGTTAAGACCATATACACCTACCCTGATGCGGCCTCCCATAGACACGCAGACATACTACCAATGAGATTCCGCGGGGTCTATCCAGAGCGAAGCTGTTTTCCGTACCATCGGTAAAACACAACCTCCTATTGCACTTGCATAAGTATCCTATACTTAAATATATGAGAACTATGCCGTTGTGCCCTCACAACACGCACAAGTGCAATACTAGTCTATTCCGCATTATCGATGTCCGATCTCGATAATACTCCGACTAGGGATATTCAATGATTAAACCTTTTATATTGATACTGTCTCATATCATCTCAATACGGAACTAATCATTTGGACTTTTGCCATTTATATATCAAAGTAAAATAAACACAAAACGGCAAAAGGCAATTTCATTTATCACATAGTTAATTTTGTACAATAATACAATATCATTTACAAAACAGTGACGCTATGGGTCATAATGTCTAATAATCTCCCACTTGGCCTATAGCCAGTCACTCAAGCATCTGATACTTGAACTATGTATATGTCGTTCAAATACATGCTGAAGAACAGCCTTCGTCAGCGGATCTGCAATGTTGTCATCCGATGCGACCTTCTCGACCTTTACATCGCCACGATGTATAATCTCCCGAATCAAATGGTAACGCCGAAGAACATGCTTGGATCGTTGATGAGACCTAGGCTCCTTAGCTTGTGCTATAGCCCCGTTATTGTCACAATACAATGGAACGGACTCAGCAGCTAACAGAACTACTCCTAATCCGATTAGGAATTTTCGGATCCAAACTGCCTCCTTTGCTACTTCCGACGCAGCGATATACTCCGCTTCTGTTGTTGAATCGGCAACAGTATCTTACTTGGAAGATTTCCAGCTCACTGCTCCGTTATTCAAACAAAAAATGTACCCCGATTGCGACTTGAAGTCGTCCTTGTCGGTTTGGAAACTTGCATCGGTGTACCCAGACACCTCAAGTTCTCCACCTCCATAAATTAAGAAAGCATCCTTAGTTCGTCTAAGATACTTAAGGATATTCTTAACTGCCATCCAGTGACCTTCACCTGGATCGGCCTGATAGCGACTGCACATGCTCAAAGCATATGACACATCAGGTCGCGTACATATCATGGCATACATGATCGATCCGACTGCCGAGGCGAACAGTATCCGATTCATGTTATCTCTCTCTTCTTTAGTCTTAGGACACATGTCTTTAGATAGAAGGATACCACGTAACATTGGCATCAATCCCCTTTTGGATTGAGCCATGTTGAATCGCTTCAACACTTTGTCAATATATGTACTCTGGGAGAGTCCAAGCAGCTTTCTAGATCTATCCCGGTAGATCTTTATTCCTAGAATAAAGGCTACTTCTCCCAGATCTTTCATGGAGAATTTTAATGAAAGCCAAGCTTTCACCGACGTTAGCATGGGAATGTCATTGCCTATAAGCAATACGTCGTCGACATAAAGGACAATAAAAGTCAGTGCTCTCCCACTAGTCTTCTTGTATACACAAGGGTCATCTGCGTTTTGCACGAAATCATATTCTTTTATGATCTCATCAAAACGCTGATTCCATGACCGTGATGCTTGCTTCAATCCATAAATGGATCGATTTAACTTACAAACCTTGTTTGCAAGTCTAGGTACGATAAAACCGTCAGGCTGTTACATATAACATCCTCCAAAAGGTTTCCGTTAAGGAAAGCGGTTTTAACGTCCATCTGCCATATCTCGTAATCGAAATATGCAGCTATTGCAAGCATAATACGAATGGATTTAATCATGGCAACGGGTGAGAAAGTTTCGTCATAATCAATATCATATTGTTGACGATACCCCTTTGCTACAAGCCTAGCTTTGTACGTTTGCACGTTGCCATCCATGTCGGTCTTCTTCTAAAGATCCATCTGCATCCAATAGGCTTTACGCCTTCTGGTGCATCAACCAGTGTCCAAACTTGGTTGGCATACATGGAATCCATCTCGGACTTCATGGCTTCTTGCCATAAAGCGGAATCAATATTCTGTATTGCTTCCTCATACGTAGCCGGTTCATTTTCCTCAATAAGATTAATATCTACATGAGGCGAGATCAGGAACCAATACCTCTCAGGTACTGTCC